>JAODAH020021954.1:0-76455 GCA_027574865.2 Coproporus ventriculus
AGATTAATTGATTAAATCTTTGATTCAGTGTAGGTATACAGAAAAAATTATGTGCTAATTCATTAATTTAATTTTTTGATGCTTGTGGAGTGTAGAAACAAATATTGAAAATAATTTCTTGTTTCCTCGGTTAAAAAATCTACTTTAAATCTAAACATAACAAGTTCTTAACTCTGATAGAAATATGAGGGTAGTAAAACTGGAAGTTTTGTGAAAATAAAGTAAATCCGCTACTAAATTTCGCAGATGGATCGTTAGCTGAATAAATTTAATTATTTTTTGCGTTGTCTAGTGGGAATTAACTATCGCGGAGGGTGCATATATTTTTGTTTTGTTTGTTTTCGTAGTTTTGAATGATTTAAGATGCACGTAAAGGCGCACTGACAACGTGCAGGGGGACATTCACATTATAATATTGTATGTATAAACTAAACATTTTCAGATAAAGTTTAAATGTAACTGATAACCAGTTAACGAGTAGAAAAAAAAAATGGAAATCGTTGTATAAGAAAGTAGGTAGTACATACTGTAAACCTATTGAGTCCTTTATAAAGAAGTAAGTGAAAAAGCGGAAATAAAAAATATCCAAAGAACTTTGTGAAAAAGAAACAAAAATTGAAAAGTTATTTTATTATTTATAAATTTTTTATACTCGCATTTCACTGCAATATCAACGTTTGTCTGCCTATCCAACTGTTACTAATTTTAATATTGTAATATTTCATTTTAGTATGTACGGTATAACCTATTTAAAGATGTGTTGTAGAATTATTGTTTCTCATTCTGACAACAGTGATTAGGGACCTTATTAAGGTGAACGCCTTTGCATCAACAGACGGGAATGCTCTAAATATCCATTGGGTAATAATTATGGTAACGTGTAGTTACGGCAGTGAAAGAAGAGATAAGATATTAAATCTAAACCGGATGTTCCGCGGTATTCTTTAAATTTAAATAATTCCATATGCATTACGTGAAGATGTAGATACATACATATATCGAAAGTTGAGACGACTATTGCGCAATGAGATGTATTGCTACCGATTTTTAATTAACACTTCTCCACCAGATTCGCCGCCCTATCTATTTTCACCCACGCATTCTATTAAACTATCCGTACGTGATGAAATTATCAATATCGTTAATAGTCGATGGTCGGTTAATTTATAATTTTGATGAAGGCAGAAACCTGGGCGCATTTTAGTTTTTCGGAATAATTCGGGACCGTTGATGTTGGAGTCAAATTGATGCGGGTCTGGGTCCAAGTCTAAATGATATCTTGTATATGTTACGTGATAGGAATGAGAATAATATAGTAGCAATTTAGTCAAAAAGTGTTAACGTGCTCGTAAATATCGGTCCTTTATATTCTTTTCGAGCCATAAGTAAATGTCAGGAGTAGTTTATGTTTGGTATTTTTTTTTATATATACGATAGAAGTGTTTGCCGTAGATGTAGCAGCCATGTATCTGAGCGGTAATCTTGTACGACAAGTGACGCAGTAGTAAGTAGGTGTTAAAATCCGGCGCGCAAGAGATGAACAAGTCCTGTTCACCTGTTCATCTTTAAAACCGTAAACACGTCCATTGTTACAACCTGTACCGTCTCATATTATTATTTTACATGCTGATGTTGATGTGCCGGTGCAGAAATGCGATGCGACCCACACCTGTCTGATGGAATGTTGAGTTCACAGTCAAGTTCAGCATAGTTGCTGTTTCAAGGACCCGCTTTCTCCGCTATACAACACGGAGCATTGCTCGTTTAGACTTGGAATACTGACTGACTTCGGATTCGTACTCGTTTTGTGTCCGATTATTCGATCTACTCGTATTTCAGATTCCAGTATCTTTTATTTTTATTCAATGCCTCGTCAATTACAACACAATTAAATTAAATTCACATATTAAAAAAAAAAGTAAATGTACGCTCATCGAACAAAATAGAAGGGGGCACATTTTACATTTAAATGAAATACATTTCTTTCTATAAAAATAAAAGGTCACTAAATTATAATAAACATATCTATGTTTATTTCGTAGCAAAAACTTTCTTCTATAATTAATACAAATTGAATAAGAACCGAATCCATTTCATTTTCACATACATATCTCGTCGGACATTATGAGAAGACACGAAACATAATAAATTGAGAAACCAAACATAAATTTCAAATCCGATATTAACACCTAAAAACGATTTAAATTTTTTCCGAGTGAACGCAAAGAAATTTCATTACGAAAAACATTCCATCAATCTTTTCGAATGCAATTTCACATGCTGTTAACCCATTTTAAATCAAATTCATAATATCTAAAATTATATTTATGGGTTTAATTAAACGCTAGTGTTTTTATAATAAATTTTACACCACCTGTTTATGAATGGTTTTAATCTCTTCCCTGGCAAAAATTACTACCTCTTATTTCTTATACGGCACAATCATTTTTCAATTCGGCAATGCAATTTGAAATTAAAAATTAAATTTACTCGTTTCATGTTACACGTGTGGTCGGTCACCTTTTACGATTTCTGAAATGGATATGTAAAAACAATAATTCTATCAATCATCAATATATTTTTGTTGATGGATAAAAAATCATGTTATTAAAAATAAATCTAAAAAAATATACAAAATCAAAAGGATAATAGTAGGATAAGAAAAGAAGATGTAATTAATTAGTGACTAATTAATAGTTGTGTTGTAGATTATCAACGAATGTGGCCTGGTGAGCAGAAAATTGATGGATTTATTATAAAGTTAATTAAAATAAGTAAACAAACATAATTATCTTCATTTCCTACATGAAATCAAAAGGCATGACGATTTTATTAACTTTTTTATAGCTGGAAGAACTGAAAACCATAGGCTCTCCGAATCGAGGATACAATTATAAATTATTCATGAATATTTAAAGAAACGCATACCAAATTTAATCAACCGGTATCAAATGTATACAATTTAGGATATTGGTTAGCTGAATGTTATATGTGGAAAATATTTATATTTGAACCAGCAGTTTGTTTAATTAATTTATTAATTTAAAATACGGATCATTTTGAAAAAAAAAGTGTTTATTTTGTATCCCGTTCGGGATTATAATAAACCCGCGCATATATTTGCCATACCGTAATGGGTAAATATCATTTAATTATTAATTAAAACAATTAATTTGCGTTTGTTAACTTTCAAATCAGGGATTTGAATTTTTTCCTTTCCGGACCAAAAAAATATGATGGCTATGTTATATTTTAATTTATTATTGATTTTGCCAGATTTTAAATGAAAAAATCGAAAATCTTCAATGAGTGGCAATAGACATAGTGACAGTGGAATTATTTTAAACGCATGCTGGCATACATTACTTTCTCTAAACTCCGTCGAGGAATTTCCCTCAAGGGCATGGCTTCACGGCTTTCTTCACTGATCATCTTTAAAGGTTGCTTTACACGGTTTCGAGAATACCGGAACGAGTACAAGTTCGTATCGTCGCATCTTCCATCAAATCGTCTCTGTAAAATAAATAATTGGATAAAATAGATACGGAAAAATAATGACATCCTTTCATTTTTTTGTAATAAAAAACAAAAGATGCGGCAATTAAAAAATAACATCTCTGAGCTTATTAGAAAATCAAATTAATTAAAATAATACATACACACGGAAAATGTAAAAACGTATTCAGAGAACCTCAAAACGTTAAAATCAATCAAAACCTCGAAGTCGATTTTTATTACGATTACAATATCTTCCTTATACTATCAATTCGGAAGATAAAAACGACTATTCCCAAATCTATTCGTATTCCAACAGGTTGCTGTTGTACATAAATTTAATTGGAAAAGAGAAATTGTCAATAATTAGTCAATTTTATTTATAAACGGGTAAATAATTAAACGTTTTTTTTCTGCGGTATATTTCAATGGACATTCCTTAAATAATTCTTTAAAGAAGAAGAAAGATTTTCTAATGTTTTTCAATTGAAAGTCGCACGTCTGATACAATCGGTTATACACGTACAAGTAACACTTAAATTGTTATTTAAAGTTGAAGATGAAAAAGAGAGAGTCGATTATTAATAATCGGCTATTCAATCGGGCTTAGTGCAATTAATTCAAATGATGTCATTGTACGCCCAATTTGCCTCAGTGTGTGCATTCAATATTCTTGGGTTATAATTTTCTGTATTGTTTTGAAATGCAAATACGCATACGGTATAGAATTTTGGAGAAATCGAATCACATTCAAGAACAGTTTAGTGGCAATTCGGGCTGCAATGAATGCAGTGAATTAAATTGGTATTGTTATTTTATGCAGACCGTTTACCTGTTATTTTATCGGAAAATAAAAGTAATCAATAATTAAGCGTATACAACAAGTTTTTGTTGTTTTTTTTTTTAAATTCTATTCTATTTTATTATTGATTGTGTTAGAAGCACAATAAATAATATATGTATGCACATTTTTAATTAAATCGTCGTTTTAAACTTTTTAATTGATCCGTAACAAAAGTTTTTGCTTTATTCTTGATCAATGGCTGCTAATATTTGCTCTCTACTTTTCTAATTTGAATCCATCAATCGCGATTGACTCCCCGTGTTATTTTTCATTCTCTTGAATGTTTATTCCATCTTTTTGTCACTTTTCATATCAACCACCAACATATCATTTTATCACAATTCAAAGGATGAATATGTGAATGAAAACCAACGCAGTTTGTTCATTTTTTTAATGGATTTATTTATCTTTTATAAACAGTAAAGAAACGCAGTAATTTTTTAAAAAAGGCATCTCTACCTATATTTGGATTAAAAAGGAAAATTTAATTTTAAGCGCACCTTCAAAAGGTTAAAGATCTACATTGCAGTAGAAAGTAAAATTCTGAATTCGCTCGAATTTCTACTTATCGGATTCTACAGTATGCTAAATTAATTGATGGGAAAGAAATCCAATGACAAAGCAAGTTCACGTAAATTAGTTATTGTTGAAACTATCGCACGGTGAAATCCATTTCATTTTTAATTATTACTAGGGAATAAATGTATAACGGAATTAAAAAATACAAAAATATTTAAAGGTTCGTACAATATTTACATATATGATTTTATTCCGACAAAATTAAATTGAAATCTCAAGAGAAAGTTATAAAGATTCTTAATGAAAAAAGAGTTTTTAAAAAGTCAAGGGAAATAATTAGGGATGGTTACTTCTTGTGGTAAGTTGTCATGTTTAGTGAGTAAGTAGTTTCTCACAATATATGGCAAGGAAAGGCTGGAATATATTAGGCCTACCGAAAAATTAATTGATTGTGTGGAAAAAAAGTAAAATTGGATTAAAGCACCGCAGTCCTCCGAAATGTGTGTTCAATTCGACGGCCTTGAGAGTTGAGAGCAGTTTGGAAAGCCAATTTGGATGTGGTCGCCTTGTTATGAGGTAAAAGTAATTCAATACAATCTTCGAGAGATACGGTTTAAGTAATTTCTTCTATTTAAATTGTTCATTAATTAACCGGCGCGACTCTATCTAACTCCAACGAATAGATGATACCAATTTCATGGTTCAATTTACGGCACTTTATAATTCCATTGATTAATTAAATTCCTAAACAACGATAAACGTTAAACAGGTTTAGAGTTTCATCTCGCTGTATTTACAAACAAATATGATAATGAGTTCAGCTATATCAATATGCTGCACTGTTAATATAAATTGATTCTAATAAACAATTATTGGTTCACTTTATGTGCCCCTATATTATTCATGCAAATTGTGACTACATACATATATGAATTGCTTATGTGATATTCATGCATAATTTCCCCTTATATTCAACTTATTAATCCAAAAATTTCATTTTCAAAATAAATGCAAATAAAGAGAAAAATAAAATAACCGTGATAAATGCGTACGATCTAGTGATCGTAGATGCAGGTGTTTAGCTAACCGCGAAGAAAAATTCGAAGTTTGTTCAGTTGAAATCCATCGTAATAATCGTTAAGAAATATATTTAGGAAAATTGCCACCCCAATTAAAGTACGTGTCCGATTGTTTAATAAATAAAGTAAAACAATCTCGATACATACATATACCTACATATTTTTCACGACCAAATTATTTTCTAAAGATATGTAAGTAAGCAATAAAGAAGTTATTAGATATAAAGACCTACATTAGAGCAATAAACAATAGGAAAACAATGTCTCGAATTGTAATGCATTAAAGCGTAATTAAAACATACAATTAAAGTGAATGAATTATTCGCAGAGAAAGAACATGGTAGGTACGTATGATTTGAAAGGTGCGAAGGAATTAGAAAATGGTAAATTCATTGTAAAAAACCTGGTCATGGCAGATGAAACAAAGGCAGTAATATGTAAAACAGTGCAATTTATTTTTATGGCAAAACTAATGTGTAAATAATTCATGGGAATTGAACGAAAAGAAACGGTTTCTATAAAAAAAAGTCAATTGATATTCAATTTTGGTATTTGAACTTTCTTCAAACAACAGCCGCTGATTACAAAATACACATAAAATATTATTCTGTAGCAATATTTTCACTTTTTATTAATGTAAGATGTATATTAAACATTATGGATTCAAACAGGTGAAGAATCGTGCCTATTAAATTGATGAGGGATAATCCTTCAGCCTTTTTCTACTGCTACTATACATGTACTATAATTTAATAACCGGCTATTCTATGCTTTTATACTCAAAGGATTATTTATTTTGGGAATATTGGGAATATCACTTTTAATTCTGTAAGTTATTAAAAAGTAGACGGTAAAAAAATATTTTGAATGAACGAAAATGAGAGATGTACGTACATACGTTCATTTCTTTTTGTTTTGCATGATCGTCATCTTCAGCATCATCGCGGTAGTCAATCTGAGTAAGTTTGGTTGGATACAAGTCTTCATACTTTTCTATATTACAAATGCTACTGAAAATTTAATGAAATATGAAAAACAAATAAATTCCATTTGTTTACGACTATTTAGTAATCAATCTCTTATTTATAAAACATTTTAATTACTAATGACTAATGACAGACCTAATTTACAGATTAAATTATGGAGATACATATTATTGCACTATATGCAAAATTATTTCATATGTACAAGTATTATTAATATCCATAACATTTGAATAAATAATGTGAAATGTTAGTAAAATATTTTAATGAGTTTTTCAAAATCGAGTTATCATCGAAAGATAAAGGAAGGCATCGATGAACGGATAAAATTTGTAGGATCAGTTTCGATTGCGAAATAAATTTACCTTAGTTCGTTAAATTAATTCGATTAAGAATACACATTACGATTTAGGAAGTGTTACTTAATTGTGAAGAAGTGAGACAACGTAGTTTGAAATGCATGCACGTTTAATCTCTTCCAGCAATAGAAGCCAAAATTGCAAAATAGAGAACCGTAAATTAGATGAAATGATGCAAGTTCATTTTAAGGTAAAATTAACGGATATGCAACATAGTACCTACTTACTGGGCTAATTACTCATCGCAGCTAATTGCTCATAATTGATTAAAATAATTATTGCATAATTATGGAACTTTCGAATTATTGAATTTCAGTTTTGGTTTCGAGATTAACAGACCTTGTAAGAACCGTTGATTTATCTTTAAGGTTCAATGCAGCTTTGAATTACATCATTTTCACTTTTAAAATAATTATTATTTATTAAGAAGTATAATCCAAGTTTTTTCAATGTCATAATGGTTTATTATTATTATTATTAATTGTGATCCTTTCCCATGATGGAAAACAATTTAATGACTATTATAAAAAAATTGTTCTAATAAACATCGTCGAATAATTTTCTTATTTGCCTCGTTGTAAATTTAAGAAAACAACTTTCCCATCACCCGTCGTAATATTCTTTAGTTTAATCTCTGTCATAAAAAATATATTATCAGTAATAACAATAAAATAAATATGTTTGCCAATCTTGAATTTTATTTATATAACGCATTAAAAATATTTTGACATTAGCAGCGGTATCCGGGCTTTGCATAGGACGAGGAGGTTCCACTTAAACATCAGATGAGGATGGAGCTGGTTTTTTCGAAATCTCTATGTTTGTTTTGAAAGTAAGTGCGTAAAATGTTATCAGTTCACTTTCAATCTTTCAAAAAAATTTTGTGTTTTGTATTTGTATTCTGTCTTTTCATTTAAATCGATTTAAACAAAGTTTTTCATTTTATGAGTAACATATTCACATTTACGTTGTAATACAAAACTTGATTAATCTAAATATTAAAAAAATCGTTTAGTTTTTAAAAATGATTCAATTTATGTATTGGGAAAATACAAAATAAAAAATAAATGGCGCACCAGATAGTTTTCTGGTGTTAATGATACGTAGGAAGAAAGTAACCATTTGCAGTGACATAGATGGAAACCGCTCAGAGTACATAACTAAATCACACATCAATGATGAAACAAGTTAAATACATTAATGTTCTGCGAATTGCAGGGGAAAGCTCACACACGGATTAATCATGTTCCTGTTAATAAATTCAGCGCGCTTTTGAGAGTGTGAAATTAGTTTTATTATCCCGAAACTATGTAATTTATATTTACGTTCTGCAAGTGGAATGGAGTCGACGCAAAAAAAGTAGTGCAGTAATTTTTGATTAGCACTGCCAAATTTTCATAACGGCGCAAATAAAATTTTTCAATACAGTTTTTCTATAGGGTTATGTACACTCATTGGGAAATGATTAAATATTTATTGAGTATTCGTAGCTCCTAAAAGTTTCACTTTATATTTATGCAAATGCTAAAAATTATGGTGACTAACACATTCCTTTTTTTTATAATTTCATAAGAGAAATCCGCGTTCGCACAATGTATTGGCTCGGTCTCGATATTTTCGTTTTATATCCGGTATCCCAAACCAGCTAGTTTATCGTCAATTTGCTCACGGCCTTCCCACCTGAACAACACTTTACAACATGCAATAAACAATTATAACAATTACTGATTTGCCAAAACGGACGATAATTCGGTGTAATTTAATTTGCAAAATTTTCTGACTTATTTATAAAAACACAATGACTAATTCAAGAAAAGTTGAAATGACATTAATATAAGTGACGGCAATATGGCACAGGTCACAATTATTCAGCAAATCTATCATTATTTACGAGAAAAAAAATGCAAAGAGCAAATATCTTGCAATGAAAATGTTTTCAAGATAAGATTAAAGAAACTGAAAGCATTTTTTCATTAAAGAATAAAATTTTGAAAGAATTCTTTTTTGAGATAGTTTTACGAATCCAGTTTTTATTTCGTTTCTGATTAAATTGTAAATTATGGGACCGTGTATAAGAAAATTCTGAGCGTTTTCACATTCCTTAGAACTGTTAGGTCTAACTAAATACTTTTGTTTTATTTAAAACATTTAACAGATCGTTTTAATGTCTCTATTATAAATTTCAAACATTTATGTGATTATTATATTTCCCTAGGAATGCGCCTTTTATTCGGGATGGAATTTCAAGAAGCCAGTTTATTGTCACAAGATTTTAATTGACAATTTATTTGAATCATCATCGAATGAATTACACAGATAACATTACATCGGTGAAAATTCAATTAAGTCAGGATACAATTTATACTTCTAAAGTTCAAAGCGAGTTCATTTTAATATTTAAATGTTACTTTTACTCGTGCTAGCATGATTTACAGGTCATTTTGAACCAATATAACCTGTTGGTATGTTCCCAGACTGAAAGCGAAACATACAAACCACTTGCCCAATTTCAATGTTCAATCGTAATCAAACTTAAAATGCTCTTGTGTTTTATATTCGATTCATCTATTTCTACACAATGAAACCGACATATTCTATTTTAAAATAATTCATTAATATTTTAAATTCATTACTTAATTATTTTGTTCCAAAAGACCCCAATGACTCTAAAAGTAATTACGATGAAGGTATTTTTAATAAAACACCAATGGGGTTCAGAATATTTTCAAATTGAAGTTTTTATGGAAATTATTATAAATATGATTTTTTAAACCCACCTTAAATTGATAATTAACTCAAAGAAAGTTTGATTGAATATTTGAGAACTAAAAAATATGACGGGAAATAGGAATGAAAAGAGAACTAGGACTGTACCCAACCAATCTTTAGATTGAATTATGTACTTTATATATAAGAGAACAAGAAAAAGAAGTTTTAAATATATTGTATGTTAATAATTGACATCGTGGTTGCTTTCTTTGATAGTTTTATTAAATTTTATAGAATTGTTTTGCCATTAAATTTTATTGATACAATTTTCTCTTGTTTAAAACCATTACACTTCATGATGTGGATTTGCTCCTTTTATTTGACGGGTTGTAATTGTATACACTTACGGTTTTCACCGCAGTTTTCATTGTAAACTTCTTAAACCACACTTAATACGATTTCTTTAATTTATTTATTTATGGGTGGTATTGCAATCTTAACTTATCGAAGGCAACAGCTTGAAACTACAATAATTACTTTGAAAATTAATTCCATTTTATGTACAGACATCTATATATTATATTTTTAAACAAGGACTTCCCACAAAGAGGAATCTATTTCAATTAAATCATTTTTATCAATACAAAAAAAAAAAAATTGTGAGCGAAAAACAAATTAGAGAAATATTCAAAACTTTTTCCAAAATTAGCGATACCAAGTTTTAAAAATTTTAATATTTAAATATGACAAAAATTTAGTTGATAAATGTATTTTAATTACTTCACGTTAAAAAGAACAAAAAAAAAAACAAAAAAAAAAAAAACATAAATGTGTGTTATGAAAAGAAGAGGCCTTGGTAAATTGCAATGTTTTTGTTGTATAAATCAAAGTTTTAAAAAATATTGCAATGTTTCTTATAGGGCAGATAAAAGCCTAATGCACTTTGAAACATTACACTAGAGATGCTTTCATCTGAAAATACTTAAATCAAGCCAAAAAATACTTAGGGGGCCTAAAAGTATCTTAAAGAATCATAACACCGTAAATAAAAAGGCCGTAACGCATTATCCTTCCTTCCTTGTTTCCATACAACACATAACAATATTTTCTAGATAACCCAACGTCCCTACTTGTTAATATTACTCATTTTAATGGGCCATTATCTGCTCCTCAGATATTAATCAATTAATTACCTTTGCACAGATTATCCTTTGTGTGCAATAATAAATCTTTATTTTACACCTAATACCGTTTACAGAATATATATTAGGTAGGTGATGATTTTTTAAGGTGCAGATAAATTCATTTTATGTTAAAAATATGATTTACCTGGGAACACGTCTATTTTGTTTATTAAATGGAAATACAAATTAAAGAAAAAAAAAAAAATGAATAACGTCAAGAGAAATAGTTCGAAATCTAGTATTAAAGTTTTGAAAGGATCATCATTGACTTTGGAATTGCGTGCTTCCATTTTAATTAGTTTACTCGGTGCTGCAATTTCATGTACCAATCTCAGAGCAAAATTAATTACTACTTTCCATTTACATTAAAAAAGAATGCGTATTACCTTCATTTTATTTTAAAGGGCGACTAAATAGAATTAAAATTATATATTATTCGAGATGAAATGAATTTTCTGTAATGTTTATTTTTTTGTGCTTCCGGGTGCCACATCTGTTAATTCCAAGAAAAAAAAAACAAAAAAACAAAAAGCAAAAGAGAATGAAGCTGTAATGGAACAAGTTCATCATCATACGGAAAAAATTGATAGAATGAAATTATAATACACAATATGTTACAAGAGCGAGATGGATGATTTAATCGAAATTTTTCCTCCGAACATTCAATTAAACAGGAATATTTTTTTTATCAGCAAGCACGCACTTAAATGCACGCGCAGCATTTTTTCTCTATGGAGAGGAATATTATCAATGGAAATGCAGCTTTTAAAACATCCTTGAAAATAGAAATGTTCAGAGCGATCTATCAATGTCAATGCCTTAAAACAAAAAGCTCCATCATGGCATTAAACTCATTTTACAATTATAATAATTAAATAAGACTTATATAAACATGTTAATACTTTTTTATGATACACTTTAACAATTCCACGAAAATTATATTACACTCGCACTTTTTATGATATGAATGGATTGTTCATTCAGTGTATATTGCTTCACTCACCAAAATAATTTTAATAATAATAATAATAACACTAGATAATTAATAAATAATTTCGACATTGTATTGATTTTTTGTCAGAAATTTAATTTAATTAAAAAAAAAAAAACAATAATTATGGGGAGTGATATAAGTGGATGGAAACACGTAATGCATTTCAATTGAGTTCTATTGATTTTTTTAAAGCAATAATTACGAGTTTTGTATTATTTGAGTAACGTAATACAATTTTAAAAGCAAACATTTCTAAGTGATTTCCTCGGCTGTTTTTGAGAGATAATAGCAGCACGTGAAATGCCACGTGTATTATATTCGTTGCAATAACTCTTTTACTTGTAAATTTTCGCCTCTCTAAACTAATTTAGATATACGTGAGAATGTGGTATCACGCTCACTACTTAATTACGAGTATATTTTTAAGTATCGATTAATTATGAAATCGTGTTTACTAATTTTGATACAACTTCGAGCAACGTATTGGATTTAAACGCTTCAGTTGATTACTAGCATCAAATTAGTCGCAGGAACTGAATTTGTTTGAACGAAAATATCAGGTACAATATAAAATAAATAAGTTTCTATAGGCCAAAGAGGAAAAATGTCACAAATGAGAAAGGAAATAATCTTAAAATCGCTGAAAAATATGAACGAAAATTTGGAAAATTAGTTTGGCTAATTGATTTTTGTTGGCTAAAAATAAAAAAGAAGAAAGATTTTGATTGAAAATCTGTATATATTTTTTTTATTATTGGTAGTATTAACTTGTTATCTTAGTCGAGATGGTACGTGCGATATTTAAATCACAATTTATATTATAATTATCAGAACTCAGGTGGTTAAAACTTAGCCCACGAAGATGAGGGTTTGACAATTATAATTCATGTTTCTGTTTAATATGTCTAAGTATTCAGGTTTGTATTTTGTATATAATCATAAATTATATTACGGTGATTTATAGCAATTACGGACACATTGGATTTAATGTGTGTGCTCATGCCCTCCCCCATCTCTCATCAACAAATATGCATTTACATTTTTCAATGATTTATTCAGATCATATTTCTCTATACCTGCTCAACTACAAATTTATATTATGTATTTCAAAATACTACTTCATCATTTCCAGGTCCGATTCAAATAAAAATTATGACATATTTCAATTGTTATCGGTTGTACATATTATTGTGTTTTTGTTAAGGGCAAAAATTGAAAGTAACATATAGTGTAGGTACCTAAAATAAATATAAAGAGCTTTATTCAATTGAATTGAATTGTTTGTTTTAAGTTGCTGCAAGTAAGTACCCACATATTTTCTGTTATACATTTATTTTTTTAAATTTTCAATAAATTCTGTTTGTGTTTATAGGTAGCATGACATATCTCATAACAATATTGAATAAAAATGAATATGATCGGAATGAACGGTCGTCATGACGGGATTAGAAGTGGCTTTATGGTGTGTCATTACAGACATTATCCAGCCAGCCAGAATAATTTAAGTTGTCACAACGTATTGCCCATTGATGTATCAATTGAAGCGGAACCCGATTGAAGAATGAATGAATAATAGGAAATTTGACGCAATCACTTTCATTGAAGATAGTGTGTGTGGAGGAGTCGGACGTATTAATGATAGAAGGTCATCCTCAGCCCGAATAACCGAAATCATTTTATTTGGAATGATTTCAGATCGAATTCGAGTTGATGAGCACATCGTAGAACGATGTGATACTTAATTCTCGCATCTACTTTCTCAACATCCTACTTTCTCTGTTCCGTAGGCTCCTTCGGCGGGCCCAGCGCGTGCTTTATCTTGGTGTTGGCAGTTCTTCCGCGCGTCAAGACTCCCTCCTAATATCCCCCGGAACATGAACCGAAACCGAGTGGGGATCATCTTCTTAACTTACAATAAGTGCATAAAACAAGCATCTCTTTAAAACTATGATTATTTTTTGAAAAGATCGCTTCGCGGCATGGCTGCACGTTAAAATCAATCACTTTTCTTTTTAGTAGTGTCCTGTAGTTCG
Source organism: Coproporus ventriculus (assembly GCA_027574865.2). Classification (NCBI taxonomy): domain Eukaryota; kingdom Metazoa; phylum Arthropoda; class Insecta; order Coleoptera; family Staphylinidae; genus Coproporus; species Coproporus ventriculus. The sequence goes on from JAODAH020021954.1 coordinate 14,200, forward strand.
TAGTGTTCAGTGAGTGTCCACCTTTAAGGATAACCCTTTTTTACAAACGGATTTCCGATATGTGGATACAACAGGTGGGTACATTATAAAATGCATCAATTACCTTTTTATTCAACTAACACAAGGATTTTCTTACTTGGCCCTTTTGTTAGTCTCAAGTAGGTGCTTCGATTCATTGCGAAGTTGAAATCACCGAACAAATTTCATGCATCCTTGACTTTACAAGTGTAAATGATGTAAATGTTGTAAATGATACGTTACGTAACGTGTTATCCTGTAACTGATTTAAATCTCAACTAGCGTGCTTGCAGAATTGCAATGAATTTAATTATCTTTTTCGAATTGCGAAAAGAATGCTATAATTAAGCAATTTTTTGTTTGCCGGCTTTCATTTGCATTTTAAATTGTGCACATTCAATATTTATAAAGTAAGAGCTTTTACTGCAGTAAGGGGTGGTCGAACGACCCGGGACTTGTTTAAGGGATTTAGTTGAAATTGGATATGTGGTATGATGTTTGAATAGCATTGCTCGGGGAGCCCCGATCAATCTATAAACATAAATGTGTGAATGTACATCGATCCAAAATTGAAAGCAGATGAACAATTATGTAGCCGCAGACTCTGCTAATGGTCAATGCATTAGTTATGTTTGTGTATTACGTTTAACGAGTACAAGGTATCATTCTGAATTTCATTTTGACAATGGGTTTAACTAGTATTTAAATAGTTTAAAGAAAAATTTCAAGATTTATTCATACATATTAAATGTAGAATTTTTAGATGCCAACAGAAAAATTTCAAAAGGTACATGTATAATGTTACTTAGAAAGAATTACTATTTCCTATTGAATTTATAATTTGTTGATTAAAAATTCAGGTATTAGTTGACATATATACAGAAGGTATACATCGTGCCAATTAAATTCACCAATTTCAAGAATCTATTAATTAAAACCGACAAAACATTATTAATAATAAATTCGGTTTTGTTACAATTCATTTTGATTACTAATTAATTTTGTGCATTGAATCCATACTGCTTTTAATTGTTGGAAATCCATTATATAATTAAAAATAATAATAATTTATAATTACTAATTAATTTTAATTAACATTTTCATTGCGACTTGTATTTTCATTTAAATGGAAATGTTTTTCATCTAGCGTGGTACTTTCAGGAAATACGAATCAAAATTATCAATTTCAATAACTAAAGAAATTTATTTTAGTCTTGTTTTTAATAGGCAAGGTTTATCCATTTTGTCAAAAGTCTGCGAGGAATTTCCGATTATCAGTTATCGATGTGAAAATGTTGGCATAGAACAAAATCAACTAAAGTTTTTAATCGAAATATACAAAATTATATTAATCGATAACCGAAGGAATATGCAAATTGCTTTCTATGATAATTAACTGTGCATTTTGAAAAGAAAAGAATCCGATAAATCTGATCATTATAACTTATTACTACAATTATTTCCGATCATGTTAGACTTAAAAATTTCTTGTTGAAATTATTCCGTGTCATGATAAAGTCATCGACATCAAGGAGTCATGAAATTTGTTCTGAATATAAAATAATAAATTTTATGTTGAAGAATGATGACGAATATTTTTTCTTTTGCAGATGTTTGTTGCACTATTGTGCGTATTATTAGCCACGCAACAAATAGCTGCAGTTGTAAACAACGCTCAAACTAATTCCGTTGAAGCAGATTCTAATAGCAGCCCATCAAATGCTGATAATGAATCTAGTAGCAATAGCAATTCTCCTGTAGCTGATTCGATAGCAGCTAGTTCGGAAAAAGAAGCTAATCGAAGGGAAGCTCCATTGGGAGATAACTTTGGAGGTGGTATACCGCATGAAGTGTATGGCCCTCCAGCAGATTCATACATCCCTTCAGCACCCAGCAATCCAGGTTTACCAGTTCCAGTTTATGGTACACCTGACAACAATGTAATATATCCAGGACCGCCTCCTGATACTCCACCGCAAATATCCAGTAGTTACGGTCCTCCTAAAGATTCTTTTGCCCAAGATATTTTTGGTCCTCCTAAGGATACCTACGGACCACCCCAAGATGTATACGGACCACCTCCACTTGATACTTATGGGCCTCCTAAAGAGATATATGGCCCATCGAAAGATGTATATGGTCCGCCAAAGGATATATACGGTCCACCGAAAGATATATACGGTCCACCGAAGGATATATATGGTCCACCAAAAGAAATTTATGGCCCACCAAAAGAATCATATGGACCTCCACCAATAAGGTACGGACCACCTCCAGGTTCCTTTCCTATACCTCCGAAACCATTCAATCCACCACCATTCCATAAACCAAAACCTTTATATGGTCCTCCTGCAAGACCCATTTATGGACCACCTCCCCATAAACAACATTTTAAAATTCCCAAACCATCTTACGGGCCTCCAAAAGCCCAATACGGTCCTCCGAAACCAACTTATGGGCCACCGAAACCATATTATGGACATCCAATTAAAATACAAGGACCACCGCCCGCTTTCTTTGGAGGACCACATAAAGAATATGGACCTCCTAAGGATGAATATGGACCACCACCATTGGAATATGGTCCACCAAAAATACAGTATGGTCCACCTAAAATACAGTATGGTCCCCCGAAAGAGCAATATGGTCCTCCACTTAAAGAACAATATGGGCCACCTAAACTGCACACACACTATGGCCCGCCAGATCCAGTACCACATGGTCCACCTCATCCCGGAGTACCAGCACCACCCACACCTCCGGATATTAAATATGATGGTTGGCAACCCATTCCTGGATTAGTATCTCGCCCACCAACTCAACATCACGAATCTAATGGTGATTTACATTTCAATGGCGATTTCGTACCTCCACCTCCAGGTGGTAAAGGAGTTTCCGGTTTAAGTTTAGGATCATCCTATGGAAGCTCAGCTGGTATTAGTGATTCTTACGGGGCACCATTAAATACGGTAACTGGGTCTGGTGGAATCGTCAGTACTTCTGGAGATTCTCACATTCACAATCAAGATCAAAGTGCCATTTCATTAGGTTTATCTGCGGCTGGTATATCGGGTAGTCACGACAGCCAATTATCTGTGATTAAGAGTATCGGATATGAAATATTCCCGAATGATGGAAATTCGGCTGGTTTTAATGATGGTGGGGATACGTACGGTGCTCCACCATTAAATTCGTTTTCAATAAGTGGTCCTTACCCTCCCTCGCACAAACAATTTGGAAAGGGACTTGGATTATCATCTAATGGAATTGGATTGATCCCTCCAAGTGGTGTATATGGTGTACCTCCAAGTGGGCAATATGGAACTCCGTTATTGGGAGGATTAGATTCACACCATCCGAAACATCCTGTTATTTTCAGAGAACCAGTTCCTCACGGGTTAATTGAATCTATAGGCAATCAAGTTGCCCAAAAAGATGCTGCTGGTGTTGTAGAAAGTGCACACACTAGCTTTAATGGTCCTGCTTATATACCACCGCCGGTACAAGACTTACCATTGAAAGATGAACCCAGACCTCCAAGTGGATTATTTAGTTTGCCACATTCTAATAATCCAACATCGTTTCAAAGCAGTTCGTTTAATATTCAACAAAGTACCGGTAGCAGTTTCGGAGGAGGTCAGGCAGCGGCTCTGACTAGCTACTCAGTACCTTCGAATAGTATTGATCAGCATTATGGTACACCTTCTCAAGGATTAACTGTTAGTTTGGATAATCTTCCACCTGCAACTATAGATCTGACACATTATGGAAATCCTGCTTTTAGTGGTCCTCATGATTGTAGTGCTCATAAATTGCAACCTCTTCCTCAATTAACATATGGAGTTCCTTCTGCAAATAGTTATACAGCTTCTTTATCTTCATTAACTACTAATATTGGAGGAGGTACTGGTACAAACTATCCTTCTTTGACTTACGGAAACCCAGATTTGCAGGCTGCACATTCCGTTACGAATAGTATAAGTAATGCAAACACAATAGAAGAAGGTCATAAAGAACAATACGGAAAATCTTTAGCAGAAAGTTTTGCTCCTGGTGGTGAAGTTATTAAATCTCAAAGTATAGATTTTAATAATATTCCTGTGCAAGGTGCTTTAGGTTCTTACACTTTGCAAATTCAATCTGCCGATGGTGCAGGAAATATTCCAAGTGGAGCTTCACAGATTCCACACGATCAGGTTCTGAACGATGGGTTGCTCCAATCGATTCTTGCCGCAATAGAACAACCCCAACCGAAAGATGCGAATATTCTAGGACAACCTTTATTATCCCTTCAACCAGAGCAAAATTATGTAGCCCAAATTAATACAGATTTTCAGTTGCCCACAGTAGATACGCCACAAGACTTCAACAAGCACGACGACGAAGCTCAACAATCAATTAAAAATCCAGTAGTTGTAACGCCACCTAACTCAGAAAGTGAAAATAAAATCGAAAACCAAACTACCGAATCTGAAAGTGATTCCGAAAGTGATTCTTCTCCATTACAATTAATCGATAATAATGAGATAGCATTATACTTTAACAATAATCCAGAGGAAGTGAAAGAAAAACAGCAACAGCAGCAGCAACAGCAGCAAAAGCAACAACAAAAAGAGCAGGAAGAAACAGAAAAACGCACAGAAACTCCAACGGAAAGTACAGATTTAAAAAATGGACAGCAATACGGTAGTTACGTTTCGTTTAAAACACCAGACGCCAGTTACGTGTATGGAGACTTAAAATCAGAAACACCGTCCGAACAAAAATAAACATGTAAAAAGTGCTCAAAGACTTTAAAAATAAGATTAATTGCAGATTAGCGCGTATTGGTGCTTGAAATTTATACAAACTTGTACATTTATTTCGAGAGATTTCGAGATACTTGTAGAATGTATTTGTTTACATTTCGAGACTACTACTCTTAAAGTAAGTTTAGAGGTTAAGATAATTTATTCAACTTAAATCCCCATCTAATAAAAAAAAAAAACATTCTTATAATTTATCTTTATGTATGTACAAATAATTTTATAAGTAAAGTAATGAAAATTTATTTTTTGCATTTGAATTTCCCATAAATAATAACAAATCTTCTTGACTGTTGGTGAAATATAAGAAACAATAATTTTATTATTTATAACAAAAACTAATTTGTTTGTATTAAGGTTTTTTTTTTCGACGACTTCACCAACAAAACTGTTATTTTGAGATTAGTATCAGTATTGTTATTGAGGACAAAGAAATCGTGATTTAGAACGTACACGTACACATTGAGCTTCATAAAATTATTGTTAATTTGAATTTTGTAACTGATTTCAGCTAGAAGGAATTTCGTTTAAATCAACAAGAAACGTAGAATTGAACGAAAACCCTGGAGAAATACTTTTGTATTTTATGGTTATTAAATGTATAAAGAACAGCAATCGTTGATGAAATCAAGTTTTAATTATCAAAACAAAAAATATTAGAGTTTCCGTTTTTAAAATTTAACGAAATATCGAATGTTTCAAGAATGAAGAATATTTTTTCTTGTTTAAAACATTTATCTAGTAAGTTTTATATATTTTCTTTATATTGCTTGAGCCAGCATTTAGATATCCTGATATTAAATTGTCTCACAAAACATAATTTGATGGAATAATTGAAATAATCCATCAAACAGTCATCCATCATCGAAATAAAAAATAAATAGGCTGGGACTCAAGCTTTCATTCTCAATTAATAAATAGGCGACAGCGAATTGTAAAGAAATAATACGATGGGATCATACATATTCGTGAGTAGTGAGATGTAATAATTTCGTATTATTATCATTGATTATGATTATGCCTTTTAGGGTCGAAAGTTAACTTTACTCCAGAGGTCAGCTCGAAATAGGTCGAATACATATTAGAGCAATACCCTTTCGTAAGGTTTTTATAAAAAAAAAATAAAAACATGTGAAGCTTCCCTAAGTGCCCATTTAGCCATAATTGAACTTTTATTACGGTCATATGCATTTGTTTTAAATTAGTTAATACTTATGGTAATTTTTATGAGAGTTACATTTACAACGAACGCGCATTTATTACAGAAAGGAGGTCTGCATTTAGCATAACTCGAATATTAAATATTTATTGTACCTACTGTTTAAGGGTATCGTTCTTAGAAGCTAATTCACCTGAATAACTTTATTGCGTCAACTAATATCTAACAGATACTCATTCTGAACATATTAAAAAGGCACATGGATAGTTTTTACTTGTGATTAACTATTTCGGCTCGCCATCTTTATTCACATCACGTCTAACCGACTTGCGTACAATTTGCGTCTAACTGATTAATTTCAAATTCAAAATTGTTTATTAAATCCGAGATTGTTTTGCATTTAATAACTTATAGAAAATGAGCCCCTAATTACTTAAACATCTCATCTAATTACAGGCGAATCTTCGCATAATTTCGTATCATTACTCTACTCCTCTCGATTGTAATTTATTATGGATTATGAATAAATTGTAGGTAGTGGAATATATGATAACAACCTGTTTAAAGCAATCGACTTTTTTTTTAAGAACAACCTTGAAATAATTTAATTACAGAGAGTTCTCCACGGTGAAAGTCTCTAGGTCAACAGACATCAGTATTAGGTGTTCAACTCATGAGATCGGTGAAAGAAGTTAAGTAGAATTACAAGCTTGTCCGACTATTTATGCCTCTTAGTTTCAGAATCATGAAGGCAAACGAAAACGGACTTAAATGTTTTAACAATTCAATGCCGAAAATATAATTTTTTTATAATTACCGAAATTGCAAAATTCGTTACAATGATATGCAATAAGTGTAATAAGAATTTTAATATTAAATTTTTTTTGTTTACTTCTTAATATTGAAACTTTTCCGAAGTAGAATTTTTATAGCATAAGTTTTGTATGATATCTCAATAAACTTAACTTCCTTGAATATATTAGCGCACTACGAGTTTCATGCAAGTAATAAGGAAATTCATGGAGACTATCTCATATGATCCAAGTTTGTGTAATTATAACTGCAAGATGTACAAAGTTTAAAATAAATGCAATTTAATTTTTTAGTTTATAATAGTATGTATATTTTTTGGTTATTATTTTTGGAGAATTTTTTTTTAATTCTTAAGCCGGTTCCACGCACGCCTTGATCGACGAACAAATTTTTTTTCTTTTTGTTTTTTTTTTAGTTTAAAGTCATAATATTTTTTTTTTTTTTTTTGATCTAACTAAAAGTTTGAAAAATAAGAAGATCTGGCTTCTAACGAAGTTCAAAAAGAAGATTCTTGCATGAAACGTGTATTATAAATAATAAAATGAATTTTAAACTGTTGTAATTTTACATTGTATTTATATTACAGGCAAAAAGTTTTTAAGAGGGAAGTAACCCGAAACATTATACTCACAACGACCCCTAATATCAACAACAAAATTGCAACGCTGACGGTGTCTTTAAAATAAAACTACTAATATTCTATTAGAAGGATACGTTGTCCATTAAAAAGGACATAAACGTTGGACATAAAGATTAATGAAATTTTCCTGCTGCAATTGTTTAAATGGGCAATATATCTAACAAATCATCTGTGCAGTGATGCCATTAAATCTTATTGAAACTTTAATTTGAAAATTTAACTACAAACGATGCACTCCTTTGTTTGACACGTTCCTACTAATAATACTGAGATACTGATTAAGATAAGCGGCAAATTCATTATTTGATAAAGTATGTGTTAATTGAGAGTTAATTAATTTAGGTGTTTGTTTAACCTGAATGTTCCTTGGTTATTATTAAAGCGATTTGTAGATTCACCAAAACGGTTCTTATTTATGCCTCTCACTAATTCCATTTCATTCACAGAAATATAATCTAAAACACCCAATTTAAAATTTCAAAATCACAAAAATGTTTAGTTTTTCTATTATTTCTGGTGGAAAAGTCATATTGCATATTATTTTGTTTGAAATTAGTCGTTGGATTTCAAATAAAAGTAGCAGACTTTAAAATGTTGACTTTAATTTTTGCAATTCTCGATTTTTAAAATATTTTTTGTTTTTTATTCAAATTATGTACATTACAATTTATTTGAGAAGGAACTATACATGTACATAATTACATAGATGAATTAGTATGCGTATCGGAAGGAATGGATTTTATGACAATACATATATACAGGTATAGGTATTTAAAATAATATTACTTTTAATTTCTCATATTTGGTTTATGAAGTAATCTAATTCCATTATTTGCACGTCGATACAATTCAAATAATTTTTTCTACTTTTATCTGGTTTTAAAATGAAGATGTTTCAAATATTCACACCACACCCAAACAAGTGCTAAAACAGCGAAATAAAATATTTTTCTTTTAAAACCATAATAACTATATGAATTGATTCCCCCCGGTGTAGTTATTGAACACCAATTTATCAATATTAATCGATTTAGTAATTTTCATAAAAAGGAAAACGTATGGTATTATAATAGAATTCCAGGCATCGTGCAGTTTTATTCATTAAATAATAAAGCAAGTTCGTGTGCAATTGTCTGGTATTGCATACAAAAGGTTATAGATATATCCTACAACAGCGGCGCGATGGGGCGTAAAGATATTAATATTGTTTAGTCCCGGTATAACAATTATGCACAAATGTCAATTTGGCAAATCATGATTGTTAGTTTATGCTTGATTCTGTAATTTTGAAATGCATACATATTTTAAATTACTACATTGCTCCGAACAATCATTTTCATTCTTAGAATTATCGATCAATATGATTAATATTTCTCAATGTAAAATCTAATTTCCTTCAAATTGGAAATTGAATTCATTCACATGCAAGATAGATACATATTGTTGCACAATCCGAGAAACATAATTTTTCCTTAATTGCGTATCCATGGATAGATTGCTTGCAACATGTGCATCCATCAACAAGTTCATACAAACTTTTGAACATAATTAGAAACTAGAAGCTGCAAAATAACAAACTCGAATGCATTCAACAAATATCGATCATGAGGATCATTGTATCGAATCACGACTGCCGATTCTTGATTTTTTGTTGTTTTAAATAGTGGAAGAGATTTGTATACCAATTTAGTTTTTCTTCTTAATCTCATTATTAACAAATTAAAATTTTGTAGGTTTTTGCAACATTTAAGTTAATTGGCATTAATGTGGGAAACGGCTATTATTTTCTTTAATATGCATGATTTGCTTAATTCCCAACATGAGTTCTACATCTTATTTTAATAATATTAACTAATTTTTGTACGATAAAAAATTTTATAGAAATTATTTAGTGTTTAGTACATTCATGGGAATTTAATTGCACAAATTGAAGTTGACAAATGTAGAAATTTTACTTGGAATAACAAAGCAGCAATTTCTCAATTTATTTTAATAGTGTGAATCACTTTTACGAATGAAACCGCAGATTTATTTAGGAAAGAATAATTAATCAATGTAAAAGAGCGGCAATTAGTTAAATTAGTCAGGGGCATAAACTTAAAACCGATTCACACTGAAGGCAAACAAGACACCAACGCAACTAGTTCAAAATATGCGTCTAGAATCTATGAACGTTAATATGATCATCGTGAATCTGATAAAAGTTAATAGATCTATCTAATAATAAAAAAAAGAACTTTCTCTGTAACAATCATAAAGAAAAGAACGGCTCATGATTACTGAGGAATGTAAACCCATTTACATGTTTTCGAAATTAAAACGAAAATAATACCACAATAAAAATTCCCGAAACATTTAAAACCGATTCGTATCAGAACGCACGTGGTGGTGCTATATTTTATTTTATTTTTTTATTGAATGCCGCTCTATCGGGACGACACTCATATTTAATAGATACATGAAAAATTAAGAAAGACGAAATCGAAAAATACGCTCAAAATCTGATTAAGCGCTTAATAAACCCATAAAAACTCTATTTATTATTTCTCGTAAAATTATTTTTTATTATTATTGTTTAATACAATGGAGACAGCGCTGTAAATAATCCCATTATGCAGGCCCGTAATCGTTAAATCTTCGTTTTATATGTTTAATAAGCTAAGGTATGAATTTTATATACGAATGTTGCATAAATATCTCCACATTTAACATTTAAGTGTTATATTATTAATATGTACTAATTTTATTTGGGCTGATCTGCGTGTATCCCAAGGAATAGGTTATAGATAAAAAAAAAAAATAAAAATAAAATAAAAAATGTGAAAGACAATATTATCAGAATCAATAACTTATTTTTTGGTATCAATGGTATGACATCATTTTATTTTGAATGCTCTGAAAATGTTTATCTTGTTTAAGCCATAATGAATTTATTGCATCACGTAAATAACTAAAATTTAAATTGGGTACATCCATTAAACCACTAATACAAAATTTATAACAAAAATGTTATATTTAAAAGTAATTTATAACACAAGAGGAATCGGTGTTGAAACCGCAAATAAAAATTTGTTGAATTTTGAAACCAGGAGAGCGCCTCCAAAAAATATAATTTCATAGCAAGTAATAATCGTTAATTATAAATATTTGGCAGTGGTAACCAATTTAGTGTGAACATTTGTACTTTTTTTTTTAAAGCGAAAACGAAACCAATAAAATAAATTTGCTTTTCCCCCAAAACAATATTGATGTTGGTTTTATTATTTTGACCAAAACCGCCCTTGCTCTTTCAATTCGAAATGGCCGTTAAAAATCGCCAAATTAAGCATACACATTAGAACAAAGGGTATCAATCAATGAATAAATTGGTTGGAAGTTATGCAATTTTAATTCGAACAATGCCGTGTCCTGTCGCTTAAATGGCTTATAAATAATTAAGTAAATAAATAAAAATAAACGATAAAATAGGGAGGAGCTCGCGCGCGGCTCTAATATTGAAAAAAAAACGTTTCGTTAAAAAATTCGTTATTTCTTAAAAATATATTTTCATTAAAATGAGTTATTAATTAAATATATTTTTAATTAGTTCATTTGCCGGGTTTAATCCCACGTAATTTTCGCTTTGTGAAAATTCCAACATGAAAATCCCTTTCATGCCAACCCGCAAAGTAATGAAAGGCTCACACTTTGCGCACCCTCACTTTAACCAAAAACCGCTAAAATCTATCACATTTTCAACAACTAATACGAATTGAAACTCTAAAATGGTTTATGGAGGGATACATCAACCTCATAACATTCTATTAAATGACATGAATAGGCAACCCGAATAACTCTGAAACCTTCAAAATTGAAGTATACATAACATACTCGCTCCTTTTACGACAAATAGGTAATAAATAAAATATCATCTATAAATTTGAAACCTTTATGAGTAAAGATTGTCTGATGAAGGTCGTGGACGAATATCAATAAAACAATGGTAATATGCGAGGTGAAATTTTCTTTCTTTTTTACTACCGAATCACCAAAAGAGACGTTTTATTACTTTTTAACTTGCAGATTAAAATTCCACTTAAATATTTTCTTTATCATTAAAATTCGTAATACATACCTATAGGTACATATTACAAAATTATCTTTTATGTAATATGCATCTCGTTTTATAAATAAATCTCATCAAAGTAGCAAATGTAAGTCGCATTAATATTAAATGAGGCACAACAAAAGTACGAGTAAAAGGTAAGTAAGTTGAGTTTATTAGATTCTAAGGAATCTCGGATTAAAAGCAGCGAGATTAGAGATTTCAAGTAAAAGCTATTTACATTGGCAGTGCATTTTAAATTATTTGTAAGTTCATATAAGATGCTTGTATTAAATAATCAAAGATTAATTTATATTTAGTTAACCTCATACTAAAACATTTTACTCAAATAAACGAATTACGTTACAATATCAAATCCTATTTTGAATAAATTTATTAACCCCACCCCGAGCCCGTTGTTTGAATCACAAATGATATTCTCCCCATTTTGAATGTTAGAAATGAAACGTAATTTTATCTATGAATAATTTAAGTTGCATAAAATTTAAAATGCAAACGTATTAGGTATGTTTTAACATAAGTGTAACTCGTTTCAGAGAAAAAAATATTTTGCATTTAATCAGTTCGCCCGTTATTCTTTTTATTTTCATGTTTTTGTGGCAACACAATTTTAATTTGGAATAAAATGCGACGATATTTCTAAATTGAATTGAAACGTAAAGTATTACGCATTACATATACGTTTAAGAATAAAATGAAAGAGTCTACTTCGACCATGATCTAGATATTCAGATATTTTTTCTGGAATTATTGTGGAATTTATTTTTCATTTAAAAAAGTCTCAAATTAAACCGTTTTCCTTAAATAAATAGATAGCTTGAGCTTTATTATTTGTGCAAAATTCTTTGAGTGTAATTATTAATGAATGCGATATAAAGATTTTTTAATGGAAAATGTAGAAATAAAATGAAATGTTAAAATTGAATAATTTTGATGTAGATGGCAAAATTATTTTTTAATTAAAAGTAATGCGGGATAAATCAATAAGTTTGCAACAACAACATTAACAACACACTTGAAAATGCATAGAATGGCTGTGATGTAATTATCCACTGTTGGGAATCAATTTGTGCATGATTTTTACAGCGGCATTAACCTATTATATTAAGCTATAAATTGTATTCATTAAAAATTATTAATATTTGTTGTAAAATTTTATTAGGATTATTAAATAGCCGGCGGTCTGTAGTCCTTGTTTTGTTTAGAGCCGATATTAATATTTTAACAGTGTTTTGATATGATAATGGGTGCTAATTGAATTTCGAAAGTATTATTATTATTATTATTGAACTTTCTCATTTAAAAATGATGTTTCAATAAATAAATGCATCATCATCGAAAGAAAATACTCGTACAATCATTTATTGTTATATTAAATAAGGTTGATGGTTATTAGATTAATATCCTCCTGGAGGATTTCTTTTAGCAACGTTAAGAATCAACGAAAGAGAGTAAGTAACTACATGCGGGGGATTTGGGGTTCGCTTTCCTTTCCATTCTATTCACTCCTTTTGCTGCGTTCGTAGCTATGACGAACTTCAAAGGGTAAAACTCCCTACTTATCTACGTTTTCAAATTGATTTGCGCGCTTTACTCTCTACCACATATAAATAAGGAGAACCGGGATTAGAGAAGAAAAAAGATTCCTACGATAATTACATATTTTAGGGAGGCATTACTTTGTAATATTTCCACCAACATAATACATAAATTTTATGATTCGTATTCATATTGTCTTGACAATTTAAATTTTGGATAAAAAACAAATTTCAAATATTTAATTAACAAAAATATTTACGTAATAAAATTGGAATGAAATAACACTAAGCGGATGGCACTAGTTTAGCAAAGTGACGTTTTCCAGTTGAAAAGTGCTAAACATAAAATACCTTCCATTGTGTGTAGACAAACTGCCAGAGTCAAATAGCTTTTGACAGAACGACGTCTGTCCGGCTAGCGGGTCCTTTTATAAAGATAAAGTTGTTAAAATGTGAAAAAGAATGTGTTATCCTTCCGTATTATTATGATTACGCCGTAAAATTTTGAAAAAGAATTAATTCCTATCTTACTCTATTTTGTATGTAAATTGATGCGCTTGGTTCTTGTTTAAGTAGGTGGGATCAACTTTTAAAAAATTATCTAAATTCTTCAAAACTCGAATGGATTGCGCTGCGATGCATCCAAGGTCAATATCATCAATATTAAAAATTTCTCTAATATTTCATGCGTGTTTATGTAATCCATCTATCTGATTGTGATCCGCAATCTGTGAAAGTGGATTCGTTTTTCTGATCGAAAAAATTTCATTATAAATCGATTTAGTATTATAATTTTGATAATCGTCAGATTTCACTTTTTAATACAGCCGTTAGTCAGCAGCCGGCAATATTTTCGCAGAAAACTATAATTCTGATAATTTATTCAAAATTTTAAAAGGTAAATATTGCATATTTAGATTATTCTTTTCTAGTTAAGATTTTCTTTTATTAAATTTAACAATTGGCAGGTTTCGCTCTCGCAAATGCCAAATCGGAAAGATATTTAGATGTTACTATTGATTAGTTTTTTACAAGATATTCTCATATCAGTTACTTATCCGTCTATTGTTTGCTTTTTACAAGATGAAAAGTTGCTGTTTATCTTCCTGTTTCTTACTATTTATTTGGCCATATATTATACAAATCCATTCACTATGGAATTCTTGAGGCTCTACCTATCCCAGCATCGTTCTCCCTTTGTGGCTACTTCAAGAAAGACTATTAAAGATTGCTTTTCTACTTACCTTTGAGCATATGAAACACCTTTTCATTAAAAAACTTACAAAAAACTATTTCTCAATTTTAAAAGTTTCACTAGATAGATACATTCCCCTAGAAATTCCACATTAAATAGAGTCACATTTACACAACTTATCTCTATTTCAATAAACTTCTAAACTGGGTAAAATCATCCTAAATCTTCCATAATCTGTATAAAAAGGATTATTGCTGATTCGGTAGTCAAACTTGAACTGAGGGTTGGTTTTTTTCTTCGAACCTTCCATATTTGCTTTAATTTGTTGTTTTTGTTTGGCATTTTGTTTTTGTGTATTTAACATTTATCGCAACTGCAAAACATTTTTTTTAATGAACTTGTATTTTAAAATTTTATCTTTTTCAACTTGAATTGATTTTGTAAAATTACATCCCTGTTAATTAGGCACCTCACATAAAAGAATATCTCGACCAATTTAATTATTTTTATTGATTTATTTATAGATGTTTGTATAATCTGATAGGTGCTGCTATCAATAAAAATTATAAAGGTGGTACTTTTTATAAAAGGCCAATTAAAAGGAACCAGTTTAAAATTAACAATACGCGACACGAATAAATTCACGTTTTAGTTATAAAAATAAATGAACAATTAACGACTTTGTAGGAACGATGACAATTTACTTGTTCAAAATAATATTTAGTGGAAGGAAGCAATACAGAAGAGGAAAATTCGAGTTAGGGTTGTCTTTAATGAAAATTAAGTGATTTTATTAGAAAACGAGATATCAGATAAGTAAGAGAATTAAAATAGCTTCTGAAATATGCAGTAGGTACATACTGAACAAAAATAAAAATGAAATGAGTGTTTAGTAGGTAATTTTATCCAATCATGTTTTGTACGATATTCTAAAGGTATGCACAGTTTAATGCAGTTCCTTTTGTTAAAAAATGAAGTTCTTTATTTAGAGCGCGCGGTTAATGCATCCGTCAGCTATAGAAGAGTTATAGTTATTACAAAACGCACACCAATAATAATTCAAGAACGTATTTGATTACCTCGAAATATTTATAACATCTTGAAATAGACGTAATAGAAACATGTGTCATATAAAAGCAGGTTCTACAATATTAAATGATTCCAGAACAATCTGATTGTACCCGTTGGCCAGAACCGAAAAGAATAAACGCGCTCACGCACTCCATTGCATCAATTGTTCTTACGAAATCGTTTTCTTTTATAAGAAATCATCAATATGTAAATAAAATAGTAATTAATTAGACCTCCTGGCGTAAAGATTATTGAACTAAACTTCATCTCGGCTATTAAATATTTCAAACGTACTTATTATGCTTCATTAATAATGTAAATTGTTGTTTTCCTGCGATATTTCTTTCTAATAATAATCAACTTTTCGACTTGCACAAGAAATGACAATGACATAAGGGATATATGTATTATGGGATATGCATCTAAAAATGATCTTAATTAGAAAAAATATATTCACAATTAATAATTTTAATGAAATACAATACTTTTCTTCTTAGAAATAAGTAGAGGTGGTAAACTATGTGTTAATTTACAAATTGTTTAATTAATAAATTTTATTTATTTAAAATTTAAAAAGTTTCAAAATATGTAGTGAAACTTTTCTGTTAGCAAACGCTTTAAATAATTTAAGTGAAAAAATGATTTGTGAAGTTAATAAATCTATTTATTTTGTTATAAAATATAAATCACGATTTGGTAAGATCCAATGTAAATTAGAATGCAATATTTGGCTAATTGAGAAATGTAAATTTACATACTTTTATAAGATGATAAAGGCGCCTCGGCATTTACATAACTTTCCGAGGAAAATTGGCAATAAATTATTTATATTCAACGGTAAATTTCCACATTGAGCGATTCTTATATGAACAACGCTTTATTAATATATTTTATCAGTTTGCGGCTTTGAGCGCACCGTTTAATTGAAAATAAAGTCTATTCAAACAAGGCTATAAAAATTAACTGAAAGGTAGCAGTTTTAATTAAAAGTGATAAAAAAAATGAAACATTCCAAAATGCAACATTATTATTGAATTTTGCATGCAATAATATGAACATGGTGAATAGAAATGTCATGAAAACTATTTTGAAGTTTGTAATGAATTTTACTAGGATCAAAGCCATATATGTGTATGTATTTCAATGAATATTGCAAATAATTTAATTGATTAATGTGCAAATATGATTGAAACTTAATGCTTAAAATTATATATATTATATTATATTATATTATTATATAAAATGGTTTAAAAGAAAATGATGAAAGAAGTGAGCAAAGTCGGTTGTTTCTGGCATATGATAACATTTATGTTTCATCCGCCGTTATTAATATTAATAAATATTTTATTCTGTATAAATATGTGAAATAAAGCGAGCTGGAACTCGTTCAAAAACAAACAAACGGCACCGCAAACAGCACACTTTGTTCCCACATGAAGGCAAAAAGAATCGATTGTACAATCAAGTGATAAAAATATTCCTGCTTCATTTTGATCCAGTTCGTCGATACAGGAACATGCGTGTGGAATCAATGTTGTTACTGTCCATAAATATATCCCGTGTCCCATTGTATCGCTATGATTTATTATAGAATACTCTATTTACTACCTGTGTTCTTTTGTGCTTGCCATCATTAATTTCTAAAAGAGCTACAATGCCCAACCGACGCGTCGTTACTTTTCGATGGTATAATGCAGAACGTGACCAAGAACCTAATACAATCACAAATTACATCATTTTACTCACACTCTTCACATACTCACTCTTCTAATTAGAAGCCAAATATTTTATAATTTTATTAAACATTCTTTCTTAATTCTTCATAGCAATATTTATATCGGATCACTCACACGACTCACACCTATTACATATATTATATAAACAAGTAAACCATTTGCTAATATGTAGGTATGTACATATACATATACATACACACATGTATAAATCTGAAAATTATTTTCTTTTTCTAGATTCAAAAGGGTAACTTTTGAACTGGTACATCTATATTCTCGGATGGTAGCAATTTTCATTGTTTTAGTTGCGGATTTGGTTTTTCAGTGCACTTTTAAAATATAATATCCCTTTTAAAACCTGTTTGCTATTCATATCCATTTTTATGATTTTCACGATAAAAATTACCACGAAACTCGTAAAAAAGTTCCACATAAAATTCATTTGCATATCATATTTAATTCTCTCAATTATGCAGTTCTACATCTAACACAAAACAATGAATTTATTAACACCCGGTGAATATTAAATGTCTACAATGCTAAGCATTATTTAATTATGGTTAAACATTAATTCGTCACTTTCTTTCGGATATTTTCAAGAAATGAAGGAGTGGAGGTTAAGTAGGAAAAAAATAAGTAGAATTATTTATTAATGGTTACCTTGAGAGATTTTGTCATGACAATTTTGTGTCAAAATTTAATAAATCAAGTTTTTGATTATGTTTTATAACATAAATTTAAAATTGTTGATAATTTATGTTTAAAATTAATGATGGTACGAAAAATGTACGAGTATATTTTCCGTCTACCAAGAATTAATAAACGAATTTTGTTATGAATGAAAGTGTTCGAAAGTAATTTGTGGAAATTGATTAACGCAAAGTAATCTGTTTGTCTATTTTATTATCTAGTTAGATGGGCATTAAAGTTCTTCACGTGGAAAGTAGGTAGGTAGGCAGGTGCTCTGTTTATTGCCTTTAAGATATTGTCGTAAAAAGTGAATATCTTCATCACTAAATCTGAGCGTGGGCGTGCATACAAACATACAAACTTACATACATACATACATACATACTTGTACAAACTTGTATCTTGAAATTTGTTTAATAAAATGTAAATGACGCCTTGATATTGTTTATTGTTTCTCGTTATGTCATTGAGTAATTGAAAACATTTGTACTTAACGAAGTTCACCATATCTTATCTTTTGTAATTGAGATAAGCACTTGATGATCCTAACGATTACAATGATGAAAATGTTTAAACATTTTCTGCAGATTGATGTTGGAATATTAGAGATACCTATACACAGTGCGATTAGATTAAATTGGCATGTTAGAAAGTGGCAATAAGCGATGGTGAGTATTAAAAGTCTTAAAGACAAAGTACATGTAATTCTTCTAAAATGAAAGGAAAGATAAAAGGTTATAAAAGTGTAATTAGAAAGTATTTATGTTATAATGTAATTTAATAGTGACGATATGAAATAATGTGTTTTATTATAGTAAGATGAGGCAGAAGCTAGTAATAAATAAAATGGAGTTATGTAAATGGGCGAGTGTTAGTTATGAGGTTTTAAAGAATATTAATGACGCGAACTATGCCTTAAAAATATGTTTATTCCTGTATTTATTTAGTTTATAATTTATAAGTTGAGTGAAATAGTTGCGGGGATGGTCGAGACAAATAGTAATAAATGAAGAGTCCATTAATTTGAGTTTCTTAGTGGCAAGAAGAGGAAATGAATATTATTTGTCACGGGACGAAGGCAAAAGGAAAACTGCGGTCACAATTTTCTAAGCACGTTTAAGCTCGCACACTGTTGAATGCGAGCTCAGAACGGACCGAAAATTAATATTAATGTATTAAAATTATAAATATAAACCACAAGGAAATTGGTGGCTGGGGTAAACAAAATTTAACAATAAAATATTTTCGAAGTAATTACAAATGGAATTCTGGCACAAGTTAGACTATTTCAAATATTCCTGTGTGATAATAATCACAACTAATTTCTATGAATCTCATGTGTGTTTCCGAAATTCGAAGTTTCTGAAATTATCTCAAAAACATATTTAAATTTGTAGAATTTTCTGTTTTTTTTTTTTCAAAAGTGCGAAAAGCATTATTTTATTTGAGGGAAGTTTAAAAAATAAAAAAAATTTTAGAAACTATAGATTTTACAAGTGTATAGGTATATGAAATTCGTGTTTGGAATGAACATTTAGCACGGTTATTCAAATTTATTTTGTATTATAATGTAAGCAGCAACCTTTCACATCTACTGACACAATTAACTGGAAAATAAACGTTCATTTAGAGAACTGTAATTGTACGTTGCAAACTTTGGTAATCATTGCCCTAAACAACCTCCAAATTGATTGATGGTTGTTACGATTCTAAAATAACTTTTACGATGCAACAATTAATTTCTTACCTTATAATTTGGGAATCTCTTTCTCAGTGCTGCAGTGCTGCAGTAAATTTCCATAAACTTGAAACAAAAGACAGCTGAAATTAATCTACCCAGAAGATAATTTACTTAAATACATTTTTATGTCCTCTAAAATGTTGTAATAGTAATGCGCGTTGGTAGTTTGGATGCATCATCTTAATCATCAGATGAAAGCTAATGGATTTATTCAATTCCAACCTCTAGTTTTATTAGTAAAAATTTTTAAGCACCCAGGTAGGTTCAAGCAAAGCAATTAAATATATTCAATTCCAACTCATAAATAGTCTTTAAATGATGTTTTGCTGGTTACATGGATATTTCATTCGTCATTAATTCCTTCCACCTTTAAATTTACATAACAGCGTTTATTTCACGAGAAGGAACTACTACTCACATTTTTATATTAATTCACAGTTTTTTTTTTTTTTTATTAAAAACTCCAAACGCGGAGATGAAGGTTACTCACTTTTAGGTCAAATATTCACACGTTGCCGCAATTATGGTGATACTGAAGTATCTAATTTATTATTTCGACATTAAAGCCATTTATATGAATAATATAAAAATAGAGGGCAGATGTTAAATGTGCTTACGGTGTATTAAGTAACAATATTAACTTAATTACAAAATAAAGTGTAATTTAAGTAAATTGCTACGGGAAGGTGTCGAAGAGAAACACCTCGAAAACTATTGCTACAATTTTTTAATCAAATGCTAACAAGCACCTCCAACAAAATTTATGAAATAATGATTAATTAAAATTACACGATATTTTAATTAAATTGCAGAATCGTAACTCTATTTAATTTTATTTATTAGATTGTAAAAAATAATGCGGACTGGATTCCACTCGATCTTCCAAATACAAACATGATTGATTCGCGGTGGAAGTATAAAAAAAAAAAAAAAAATAAATAAAAAAACCTATCAATTTTTGGCAACGCTGCTTATAGTGCATTTCATATAACTCAGTACATTTCGGAGAGACGGGGGTGCGTGATCGCGCGTAGTCTCTTCAATGTTATAAAACGTTACCGTCTAACAATCGATTTGTTTGTGTTAAATACGTGAGATAATTGTTCAGGAAATAATTTATATGACTGTAACCACGATTTTTCATTAAAACTTGTTATTAATTCGACGTGTTTTTATTAAAACTTCTTGTTTTTCTAGTGCGCAGGCGCTACATAATCGGGTGATATGCAATACTTCAATTGAAATTTTTTTTAAGATTTATATAAAACAATTACGGTGATAAAAGATTTGTGTGCGCGAGTTATTAAATTTGGAAGGACATTGTGATGGAAGGACGTTATATGATTTCTACAGGAAGGAAAGGTAAAATTAATAAAAAATAGAAATATTTGCTCAACTTCCTAAGGTTCGATTTTGTGTCGCCACTTTGATTTTTTATTATTTGCGTTTATGTAATTTTAACCGGGAAGTCAGGTAGTGACCCTGCACATTTATGTATGCTCAATTATGTTTTTCTATGTACTTAAGTTAAATTTCCTTTCAGGATGGCGCAAATTCGTATATATTTTCTAGGTCCAAATTTTATGATTGTCGTATCGTCTCTTTACATGAATTTTGGTGCATTTTCGAGTCGCACAACCAATCAACCAATGACATAACAATACAAAATATAAAAATTTAAGAATAAAATGATGAAGTAAAAATTTCTAAGATTCACATAAATTGATAAAATTCTGTACCTATATACTTAACATGGGCAAATTAATTTGAATTCGAATCAAATTGATTGGGACTCATCTAGAATTTCAAATTTGAGTGGCGATCACGATTAGTTATTAAATTTTAATTTAATGGCTGACTAGACGATTCTTTCGGAAACCCTTTTATTTAGAAATAAACAATTGTTTCCTTGGGATTAGGGATTCCGGTAATGAAAATTAAAATTGAAACCTGCAATGTTAAGAATGTGAGGAATTTCAAAGTAAATCGCGAGACATAATGAAAGAATTCCAAAGTAATGTGGTTAAAAAAAAATCAACCTCTTCCTCAGTTAGTTTCAATTTACATTAAAAACAGCAGCGGCCTTAATTTTGCTTCATTAAATTTACAAATCCAATTAAAATAATAAAATATGGGTTAGAAATTTTATTGGCGGGGTGAATGTTACACCGCTTCCCAATTGATGGCTGTTTATTTTTTGAATGTGATATAAAACGAGACGCAATATTGGCGCGGCGCGTAGAAATCACGAATAGATGTTAGGGGGATGAATGTAATAAAAGTGTCCGAGGGTGCGAATACGTTTCGATATTTATAAACGTATCTGTTTAATAATTCCTGTCGCCTTGACTTTCATAGCGCTCCCATGCATTCGGGCGAAATTTCGGGATGGCTGCGACTAACTGACATAAAAACCAATTTTACCTCTTCGGATCTTGATACCAACATTTAAATAACTCAATGAGCGTACCGTAGTAATTTCCCAAAATAAAATTTCTCGATTCGAGGCCAAGTTCGCGAAAGGTCAAGCGGAATGTAAATTTTTTCTTTCCGAAAACACCTGCAATACCTCAATTTCGATTTGTTTTTCATTAATGAAAATAAGTAATTAACACTTTTATTCAAACCAATTAGTCCTTGCTTTATTGTTCCAGATCACCTCCCTAACAAATCATTACTGCTGTTTTATCATCTTACTAATCTCTCATTCATTTAGAGAACATTGCACATGCGCTGAATTATAAATTTGATTTTGCACCCCCCTTTATTACCGAATTACTTCATTCGGAATTAATTAGTTGAAAATGTGTATCAAAAGATAAAAGCACATGAACCGAAGCACGGCGGCTGTAAAAGGGATAACATCTCAATCGTTTCGGAATTTCCTTTTTTAAAGAAATTAAAAGCAAAAACAATTTAATGGTGAGAATCATCCTAAAAACTACCACTAACAATGTAATTGAATTTTCACCCAGAAAAGAGGGATAATCCTCTTCTGAAAGGATTCTAAGCATCTGGTCCAATATTAAATGTTGGAATTTTCGTCTTTACTTTATGATTTAATGCCCCGACTTAATTTATTAATAATACATATTTAAATAGGTTTTTTTTCTATCAACAAAGTAACTGACAGAAAATATTATTGTGGCGAAAACGTTATATTCACGCCTATATTTTTTTACGGTGGTTTTAATTATATCATTGTACAATGTTTATGATCATTTTAATTGCAACGATTAAATAATTAGTAAAATATTTTAAAATTGATTAATTTAATTAGAGAAGACAATTCAAAGTGAATGGCGTTACGCGATTTTCAAGATATTAGAAAAGTTTCTCTCTTTTGATCATGGCTTAGCCTAAATGCATACAAAAGTGCGATATAAAAAAGAGGCGAAGAAAAAACATCCGATGCAATTTTAAGATGTTGGAATCCTGTCGCAAAATTATTATCAGGAAAGCGGTTTTTGGTGGACGTAACGTGTTGACCCGCTTTTCGTGAGCATTAGCCGGCGAAATCTTATTTATACATAAAAAGAAATAAGGCGCGTGCACACCCGTTTTATTGTTCAAATTATCGAAGGAAACGAAATTTATTTCGTGTGTCTATGTATGTACGTATGTGTGGTAAAATATAACAAACAAGTTATGCAGGATTATTAAATTTGCTTTTTTTTTGAGTCGCCTTGGCTGGTTGGGTGGTTTTAGTTCCTAATTCGATTTATGGTTATTTTTATAGTAGGATCAGGAAGATTTAGCTTTTTTGTGATGTAATTAATGAGAGATGAGTGTTTAAGAAAAAAAAAAAAAAATGTTAAACCGATTGGTATCATCTGATGACCTTAACATGCGACATACATTGGCCCACTTCTCCAGAAGTTCCTCCTTCAGGCTAGGTTTCTCTCGTTTCCTGAATGTGGCACACACGTCGCGCAAGTTGTTAGTAGGGAATATACCAGATATTAATTAATTACTTAATAATAATTGCGAATATGTATAAATTATTTTAATAATTTAAAAATATTAAAATACTTGAAATTACAATTAAAAAAATGCCGAAAGATTAATAATTTTAGAAAAAAACAAATAAAAATTGTATTTTGAAAGGAAGGTTTGTTTCTCTTTTGGTGCATAATTTTCACGAAGCGCAAGCGCTTATTGTCCGCCATCGTATTCCCGCCATCCAATTTCAGCTTGTCTCGCGCGCGCCTTTTTTCTTATCAAAATATTACAACCCCGAGAAAGATAAGCGCGGAAACTTATTTAACCGGTGGAAAATGTGGAACGTGTTTATATTTTACGATAATTATCAGATAAAATATTTATTGATATGAAATACGATGACAAATATTGTGATCATAAAAAAAGAAACGTGTTATGGAAATATAGTGGCGGTATTAGGACATAATATATTTAATACATAAAGGTAAATGGAATATAAAAGCAGTCGTTTATTATTATTATTTTTTGGTTCCGAGCACTTATATTTTCATAAACATTTCGTTACACATCACACACGTACATAAATCTTTTACGATAACCAACTTTACCCTCCGTTCATAAAATTTGCATTTCTACATTTAATTAATTTCAAAATTTCTATTGCAATAATAACCATTAAATTATTAATACTCCACCTTGTAGTAGGGAATGGGCGCGCGCACATTTTAATTCTATAAATTACAACGCGAGAAAATTCATTTACGAAAGCGAATTATAGCTTACCCAGGAAATCTCAGAGCTCCTCTGGTTGTATACATATCTCAAATTGAAAGTATTTTGTTCGCTCCACTTGATATTTCTCCAACTATATAATGCAACTCTTTGGGAAGTTCCATTAATTAATCGTTCTAAGGGAGGAATTGGAAACGCGGTACATAAAGTTAAATGATTCACGTGCCCCTCTTCAAATTAACAAAGCATTGTTACGACTCTCCCCAAAACAGAAAATTTACCTCAGCAGCGTTTTCATTCAAAATAACAAAGAACCGTGAAATATTTTTCAGTTTTACTTCCACACAAATAATTATCGGATTTTTTTTTGTTTGATAGCTTATAAAAATAGAGCAAAACTTACTAACACAGTATACAAGGAAGGCTTCTCGACATAATTCTTTTTCTTTTACGACATTAAAATGTCCATAATCTTTTACTGAATAACTTTCACCGTAATATTTATGCAGAACAAGAGTCTAAATGAATTAATAGAGATGAAACATCATGAACTCTCCGCGGTGGAAAATGTGCACAGTTCTCCAAAAATGGAATGATTTAAACGATTTGAAGCATTTCCAGTATTCGGCTCGACGCGCCACAACTGTTGCATTGTGGTCAAGTAACGCTCTACTACCCTTTCAATTCAGCTCCACAGAGCTTTTCTTGCACAGCTCTAATTAAATATAGGGTCGCTTCACCCATCCACCCTCTGCAGCTCACTCAGCGCTATTTACAAAAATAACGCGCAATTATATCCTCGTAAATACATCATTTATAAATTAAATCTTATTATGGGAAAAGAACAATCTGTTAAAATGTATCATCAAAGAAATTTACAACGTTGAAACTGGAAATAAAATATTATTTTCCTTCTTTTCTTTTGCTTCTCTCGCTGATTCCACTGATTTGTTTCATTGGGAAAGTAAAACAGTTTCTCTGCCGAAAAAAGGGTATTAAAAATTGCATCACGTAAGTTCGAAACTAAATTAAGAAATTGGCAACAGCAAAGATGGATAAGTAGATGCACCCTCTGTTACCGCTCTTATCTATTAGGGACATCCTTATCCTATTAAGCTTAAAGTTAACACACAAGTTCAAAAGTCGTCGAATAATCGGAGGCCAATTTCGGAGATGCCATATAAGATACTGAATACACAATAGGACTGTTTAGGTAATACTTCTCGATAGGCAACAAGTTTTCAAGGAATACAAATGCGGATCCAACTTCTGTCTAACTAAAATCATATCTAATCCGTGTAAAAACTAAAAGTGAACACAAACTTATCACAGAAAATAATTTCCGCTTTTATTATTTTTATTTAATTAGTATGATTTTAATATATGTATGATAATACACGTATTATCTTGATGTGTTTCAATTTTGCTCAATTTCTGACATTTATTGATTTAATCTAGGTGAAAGATTAGCGAAGCGAAGAGGCGGGAGGATAACTTTTCTAAATTTGCATTTGAATAGAAACATCACACCCCCGATGTGACAGAGTGCAAACTGAAATGATCAAACATAATGCAATTATGCGTGTATGAATAAATTATTGTTATTTCTGGTAGGAGAGTGAAAGGGGTGACGGGAGGGTCGCTCGGCGTCGAGCAGACAATTGTAAACTACCGATATTCTAGTGTACATTAATGTTAATTATCGCCTGCACAGTTACCAGTTATGTGACAAATGAGGGGGTAATCCTATTACATGATGTAGTGCGGGCCCGTAAAACCGCTATTTCTGAATTTTGATGCACGAGCAGCCTAACGATATCATTTAAGAGGGAGTTTCATTTAGTTACACGTCATATTTCAAACTATAAATCAACTAATTAATTACTTTTGATTATCTGAAAGGGAGCTGGATTTCACTACTAAAATATGCTCCGTTTAGCTCTGCCAAATAAGAGTCAGAGGGGTGTGTGGGGCGGGGGGATGGATGGGAGGGGGCTGTTGGGATATGTAATTTAATTTTCTTCATTTCATTTCGATGTTGCCTTATTTGTATATATAATTTTCTTTATGTATGTTGCGAGGAGGATTTTATAGTTTACAAGGGGCCGTTCCGGCAAGAATTTTGTAGGGCGATGCCAGAATGGCGCGGTCAGCTCCGGATGTAATAAAGCTATAAGGCGGAAGTGGCTAAGGGCACCAAGTCGTAATGTTCTCCCTGTTCACATATAAGTCTTTAGAAGATCTCCCGCTCACGCGCTCTCATTTATTTCCATCTTATAGCCTACTACTTACAACACAAAATGTCAATAATCAACTCGTACATTTCTCTACCCTTTCATCTTTAGAACTAACTGTAATCGGTACAAGAAAAACATTATAAAAGAATTTTATTTTGAGCGTCATCAGACAGCACCGAACCCAGTTATTTATCTTAACAAACAACGAATGAACACGAAACTATGGCACCATATTAAAAATAGATAGATAGCTAGTTACAGCAATAAAACTGATTTTAATCAGTAAATGTTAAAAAATGTACACGTAATAAATGATGCATGCGCCGGGACGAATACACGAATACCTTACATGAAATTGCAAAGCACGTAATTATATTACACAAGATTACTTTTTTATTGGCATTTTAGAAAGCAATGCTGGTATAGTATTTTAAGAATAGAATTTCTACACTACCAAATTAGTGAAAAATTTTTGATCAAATAATACTGAAGTATTCCATTCTAAAATTATTATACTTCGCACTTTCTATTTACAGAACTCGAAAGCTAAAAAATAAATAAGAGAACCTAATATATGACCATTTAAGTATTTCCATAGAATACCATAAAAATCGTGAACTGATACACAACATGTATGTATGTATGTATGTATGTATTTGTTACCATAAAAATATTGTGACACAAATTGTGCTGGTACACATAAAAATAAATGTAATTATAAAATTGGCCACAGGTATTAAATTGACTTCGATGAAAGAAGCAATGATTATAAATTAATAGAAACTAAACTTAGTTGTTCCAAGATTTAATTAAATATATGCAACTCTAAAGTTCGAAATTGTAAATGCTTTAGCATTGTTGTAATTCTAAACGCAATTGCAATTTAAATGCCATATAATATAATCAGAAGTACATACATAAAATAGACGTGGTGGATTTTCTTGACTGCACTGTAGAAATGATAATATATTATTATTCGGTTTTTTCTAGGAGTTCCAAATAGCGGGAGGATAATAAACAATATTTCTGTAAATAAAAGGTCGTGATGTGGAGAGGTGCTATTCCACTATTTGTTTTTCTCCCAATTCGAGTTCCAATTCCAATTTCCAATACTTGACGTGTTTGGATAGTAAAGAATAATACAGATTAAATTGGTTGATAGGGACCTGTATGGTTTAGCATGCATAAAATAATATCGGCCACGGATAATATTGGCGGTCAGTGCAAAAATATATCACTCCGATTAACTTTGACTACAGAGTTATAAATGTAACCATATATTTATGATTGATATATGAGAAGTATTCATCCCCTCCATCACAATGATTTATTGAATGTGCGGCCACATTCACATTAATAATACTCAAAATGTTTGCTATGCATGCACCACCTAGGACTAAAACAAATACGCATTGTCCATATCACACCGTTACCAAAAACTTCCATGCATCATTTCTATTTCATATAAAATATAGATGCATTTGCACTCACTAATTTACAAAAATTAGAGATACTTGAATAATGCGGACTTTTTCTATGCCCTTTCATTGAAAAGCCAGTCATAAAAATAATGTAAAGCCTGATATTGAAAACATGGTTGATTAATGAATTGAATATTATATTCGTATGCATCGCATTAAATATTTTCGTTTGCCTATTTTTCTATTCTGTGTAGATATTATGTACCTACTTATAGTAAATCATGGAATTTATATGTATATTTAGGTAATCTTCCGCAAAGTAGGTGCGATAGAAATAAATTGATTAAAAATGACTCGTAACAAATTTCTTTGTCTCATCTCTCCGCAAAAAATAGCAGTGGGCACGTTGAAATAGATGTAAATGTATGCAGGGTAAATAATCCGCACGGAACAATAAGTTTATGGAAAAAGTGAATTGTACGGTACAATATATGACGTTCAGAGCTAGTTGTACAACTTTAACGATTCCGACATAGGAATAGAATCCAATAAAAGTTAACAAAGCCGTCTCCAATCTATTTGCAGCAGACGTTGAATGGCGGTTAGAATTCTCCGGGGCAATCAGTCGATCACCAAATCAGTATTTGAGGTGTCACTCAACTTAACGGCCATACAAATCATTTTTAACCTCAATAACAAAAACCTTTCAAACGATCCTCGTCAATTTACTTTCGATTAGTACTCATACGTTGTTTAAACTTTAATTTAGATTTAGAATCGAAGCATGAGAAGTTATTTGACCATTAAATAATAAAATAATAATAGGTAATAATAAACATGTTTATTTTGAAAGTTATTATTGTTTGTTTAACGTGGTAATTCTATGGTGGAAAAGGAGGGGAAGATCGTCAGAGTGACACAGCTAATGTGTCTATGTGGTGAAATGAAACATAAATGTGACAACTTCTTATACTGGGGCATGGATTATTCATCCAAGCAATTTCTTTTCCAGTGTGTGGATATCAGACAAAGCGTAACTCATATTGCAGAGTATTCTGGAGGGTAGTCTGGAACAGGCTTGCAATGGGCAGTGGTCAGCAATGTGCACTGTAATCTACACATGTGACGCGTGTCCAACAAATCAATAGCCGTCGCGACCCCATACAGTAGCTCTCGACCACGTCCCTGAACAGTGACCGCATGCCGTTGTTTTATTTCCTATATTTCATCGGAAGACTTTAGTGGGAGCCTTGGAAAGTGAAAATGCTCGTTTTGGTGAGGGAAATTTCTCCGGGAAATGTTAAAACCTTTTTAGCGTTACATAAGAGATCGGATATTTATTCCCGTGTTCCGGTCAGCATACATCGCCCCCATGCGAAAATGAACAAATGATAAAATTTTAGAATTGATTAGGAAAAGGAAGGGTTGATGAGGATCGTGCCATACGGAAGTAAATTAAAACAAATTCCAAAGGCTCGTTTTTCATCTCTCTAATTAAAATGTCAGACACACATATTTTACAATTTACCAACAGTTGCCATCGCCGGGTGTGAGCGGCCATCCAACTCGTCAACTTTTATTTTGGCCGCTCTTACAATCAGCCAACTTCTCACTTAAACTGCTGCGAGTGTTGTTTCAGCCACCCCTTTCTTCCAACCACCCGACTCAGTATTAGTCTAGTGACGAAGCACCCACCGGATGGAAAGTAGAGAAATTACCCGAGGCCGATATGAATATTCCCTATCTGTTTCCACCGCCCAGTTTCCGTCTCCTCTTAAATTGCAATTACATTCTGATGGGTGGAACTCGTTATTTTGCGATCAATATTTTTAGTTTAACGATTGCCATCGATAAAGAAAACATTATAGATCCCCGAAATTACGTTCACTAATTTCTTCTAATCCCATTAACTAGCTCCAGTAATAACAACCCCTAATACCAGCAACAATTTACCACTGTAACGCATTCCATTTAAACAAAGCTTACAGAAATACAACTAAATCATCAGAGAACTTTAGATTACATTAAACGCTGGTGCATGTAATTCCACATTCAAAATTTACCTAAAACCTACAAAATTTTATGAAACAAAAGAATATTGTTAAATTGGAAACCGAAGGATCAACCCAAATATAGATTAAAATTTGATTTCGTTCATTAAAGGAATATTTTGATTTGCTATGGGCAAAATAAAAAATGAAAAGCTTTCACTTGTTTTTCATGAAATAGTATTATAAAGGTAATATAAAGGTGACTTTAGGAAATTTTTAAGGCAGCAAAGAAATCAAAAATGGAAAATTGCCAAGTTTTGAGATAGATACCTTCTTTTCTACAAACGAAACTGAAAACAATAAAAATAAAAACAATTTTCTATCTACTACTAGATTTATTGAATAAATCTTCCTTGGTGATATTTCTCGAATACGTATTTTTAAGGACAATTCACAATTTCATATCTTTTATTTCGACACGCAATTTTCGAAGTCCTTATATCTTTCAGCATTAAATAAGAGGGTTCTACCTTCCAGCGTATTATATCATGAACAACCAGCCACCTTAGTAGTTATGTATGATACACGTCGCGTTTAAAACTTATGAATACCTGAAGGGATGCGAGTTTAAGTTTTGAGAAAGTATGTGGAAGTAATATGAGTTTACTATTCCATTAAGTAAAACATAAAAGAGCTATAAAAACAATATACTTAAATGTGAGAAGGTTGTAAAGCAACCCTACCAGTCATATAAATAAAAAGTTGTGACAGGCGGCGAGTTTCGATCCCCGTGATCTTATGGTGGGAGCGATAAGACTTAGAAGTTCCCGTTTCCCGTTCCCGTTTCCGTCATTCTCCTGCTCATACTCGCATCTATTCCTCCGTCCACATTTACCAACACATCTTCGCAGATCAACTTGTTTCCACATTGAGATTATTACTTTTTTTCTACGCGCCCAGATGATATCTTTCATTCGTAACGCAGCCCCCAAATAACAAATTGCCCTGCAAACACCCTCCCTCCCGAAATAATCGAACATGAATCAACTATTATAGTATTTACATGATCGTCATTAAAATTTAATTCTACTGTACTTACTAATTTATATTTCGCAACACTTTCTTTTTACAGCCGGATTACTTCCAAATAATAATAAATTTAGTGTCTAAATTAAATCCTAATTTCTTTTGATATTTGATTCGATCCTGAGATATCGAAATTCGATTAAAAATAAATTTAATAAAATGAAATCCTTCCTTCTATAAGTAGAAAGTTTCGTAATAGTTATATTGTCTTTTGTCTATAAGGGAACATTAAATTGTTTAAATGCAATAATAATGGCGTTTATTTAAGTATTTTAAATTCTATATCTATAGGATATTTTTCTGGAGAGACCAGTTCATATCTTTATTCCGGTGGATATCCGTAATTGACTTTCAACTCTAGAAAAGAAGATCAAAGTAAGTACAATTTTGTATTTACTTGTAAGGTGCACATGTGTAAATAGTTGGGAACGGGCAAACAATCAGTCAATTTTGTATCTCAAAATGTATCCAGAGTTGGTGCGCGCTTTCTGCAAGCCTCGCATGCTGGCTCCTGCTAGTTCGATTATTTTACGGCGGATGCCTACTGTAATTTCCTTCTCACTGTTTGTGCAAAGCTAGAAGTGTAGCTATTCCACACCTCCTTTGTATATTCAAGTCTCCCCCTTTAATATGGAGTGCTTGCTACATTTGAAATATTATTCCGCATATTACCATATTAATAGGCACAACAAAATACGCCAACAGTTGACACAACGTAATATGATCCGACGTAATCCCTCCCACCTTATAACGAAATTGGTAATCTTTATTTAAAAAGTGTGAAGAAATATGCAAGATGAACACGAGGATAGTGGGTGGGGAATTAAATTGAATTATTCAAGAAGTAACTAAGATGGTAGCTTAGCTAATTAGGCATGGATCCCTAGAGGCGTGTGTATGTGAATTCCTTAATAAATATTTTAATTCACTTATACAGTTGGTTTAGGCTGCTGGGCGTACAATGGCCCTCGAGGGATGGGGATATGAAGTTAGAAGTGCGCAAGGTCTAAACCATTAATTAGAAACATTACGTCTTCTATCCGGCGCGCGCTCTTAACACAGGAAAGCAAAACGTAGAAGGCTTTAAGTTTATCGCAAAGCTAGTTGGTGGCTTCTTTCCAAACCGATTCATTTAATTGATTCAATTCTTGACTAATACTTAACATGGAGGATCTTGGTGCGTTCTTAATACACAAAGCCCCCTTACTATCATAAGAAAGCGCTGTCGGTATTTTCTGCACATTTTCCGTTCAAGCTTTTGGAAACTTTTCCCTCATTCAATACTAAAGGCGCAAAAGAGAATAGGAAGGGACTGTGCGCCCCTTTTTTTATTTTAATTTGAGATTGGCAAGAAGATACAACAACATACGAGAACGCGCATTCTTTCGTGGAGCAATTTTTAATTTGTTCCCGGACGGATCGAGACCAGTCAAGTGCATATCCGATGCACTGGTATTGAAAACGGCGCCGGGCGTCTGAAATTGGCGGCGTATTCCCTAAGTTAGACGCCCAAGTCGAATCGCAACTCATTAGAGTTAAATTAAATGGAACCAACTCTGTGTACGTATTTCTGGGAGAGATGTTACAATTCGTGTGATCAGGCATAATGTAAATACATATCTTATTATGTACCTGCCTGTACTTTAAATTGAAATATTTTTCAATTCAATTTGAATAAGTAGTTTGATCGAAAATTTAATTTTTCTTCGAATGTGTAAGCGTTACAAGATTGTTTTGAATTTAACTAATTATTCTGCAAGGTTTGTTCAATTAAAACTGATCATTGGTTCATACCTGTTACACATTATTTTCGTTGAAGGTGCAAAACTAATTCTACTTGCCGTCATCAATGATATTTCTATTAAAATTATTGCGTTATAATTTAAAGAGAACTTGAATTTCTTATTTCACATGCCTACTAATAAATGGTAAAAATAGAGAAAAATCAAATAACAGCTAATTCTGTAGTACTTACATACAAAAATACATAAAAATTTGATTTAGGCTTTATCTGCGACTTGACTATTTTTACTTTTTTTACATTTCACTGTCAGTTTGTTCCTTCTTTTTATACTCCGACTTTGCTTCTTTGCAGTTTTTTGTAACCATTTTGAATGATCTTCGCAACAATTAGATCAGATATAAGAAAGGTTTTGTAGCATTCAATGCATCTCATTTGTATTTTTAAAATTTTTGGTGGGCTAGAAGTGAGATTCATTCATAAGCACCTTGTTGCATCTCCGATATCCATATTTTACATGACTACTGACGACAAGAAGGTTCAACAATAATATTTATTAAAATGAAATTTATTAAGAGAAAAGACAAAAATGTTGTTATTAAGAGGATAGGGAAAGGATTGCTAACGGGCAATGTTCAATGTGAGGTTACTTCTTAGAAAAGCATAAGTTCCAAGAGTAATGAATATGTAATGTATGTTAATTGAAGTACCATAAAATGTTGGATAAATAAGGAATCGCACATGACGCAGATCACAAGATGGCGGGCACATTTAAAATTGTTAAAGGCGAGCTGTCAAGAATAGCACCACTATCTGCCCAGCACAATCCACTTTGCAAATGCCCTAAGAATTGAAATGGGGCTCATTTGCATGTCTTAATGAGCATCTTTGCGAGCAAAGCACGCCCGCACCCTTCCCCAGACGCAGCCGTTTCAACAACTCACTTTTATCCCAACCGCGCGCTAAATATCGCTGAAAGACAAATCATGCATCCTTGTTAGTGAAAGAGTGGAGCGCGAGACATTCGCCTTTCCTTGGGGCCCTTACATATTTCCTCACCCTGTTAAATTCACTGCCTGAGCACGAATTAAGTAACTATGAATTGATCTTCGCCAATATAGGCGTCCTCCATGTCCTCATGCGCCCTTCTAAACTCCTCTGTGTTATTCATGTGTTGTTCGTGTTTTATGAATGAGCCATTTGTAAAGCGCGCACGTACGTTGTGGCACCGCGAGATCAAGCTTATAGTTCCATTGCTATAAAATGTGCCAAGGTGGCAGGTGTATCCATTCCAGTGAAATATCATCCAACCATAGCACCCCTCCGAAATCTAGCGAACTACCTCTGCAAAATATTTTAATTATTACGCTAAATAAGCCACCGACTCACCTCTGCATTATTTAAACAAATCCCACGCACAATCTCCACACAAATGTGATTTTAATTATTCCCAACTTTAATTTAAACTTACATTCTCCACCGCATCAAACATTTATGTTCACCATTTCGCAACATTTTATCGATATTATATAAAACACCCCTGCCCTCAAACAACCATTAAAAATAATGCCATATCAAGTTTACACATCAAAAGATTTACAAGTTGGAACCCGCTACGTTTTTTGCTTGTCGGTCGTTTAGGTGTAAAATTTAATTTGGCACCCTTTTCACCCAGAATTTTAAGCAACAAGATTCAGTTCACAATTAAGAATATTTTTCGTTGTGAATCTTTCAAAATCATTAATATTTACGTTTAAATAGAACTTATTTTTAATACAATATTATATTATGCACAACACTATAATTATAATACTATTATTACCAAGAATAAAAAAAAGTATATTAAATAACCCAGCCGAAAACGTACGTGTTATAGAATTCAAGTTTATAAAATGAGCGGCGACGGTCACGAAAAATTTAAAAAATAAACGAACTTTTTCGCAATTGGCATAAAGCAAATGTTATTTGTAACATTTCGATCATAAACACAACAAATCAAAAAATTAATTCGTCTAAAAAGACTGAAATTTTCTGCAAAATTTTGAATTTTTTTAATGAATTTCACATCACACAAATTTGATCAAAACAAGGTAAAAAAAAAACTTTAAAACTAAAATAAGTAAATCAAGAATTTTGTTTTTGTTTTTAATTTGAATGTTTCGACCTTACCGTCTCCTAGGTGGCGTGAATTTTGAAAAGTGTTAAATAAACAGAAAAAATTAATAAAATACAAAATAAAATTAAATCAATTGAAAATTTAAATTGAAGTGAAATGAAATTGAAAAAAGAACAATATATTTTTGTTTTGTTACTCAAGCATTCGCTGGAAATACGAATTCAAAATGACCATATACTCTCTTCCTGTACTGTTATAGAAATTTGCGGCACATAATTATGTTTGCATTATGGGTGTTGACCTCTTGTACGAGTACTTCACACAAAAACTGTCGTGAATTACGAGGTAATGAATACATCAACCCGACTTACCGTAACTTGGGTCCAAGTAACTGGTGATTGATAGATAGCTGCTAAATTATTTTTATGACTGTTACCTACTTGCATTAATGGCTTCTGTATTTAATGGTGGATGAATTGAATGAATTGGGTATTTATTACATTTAGAGCTGCAACACTCTATTAACGATTGTTTCCATATGGATATAATTGCACTTCCAAATTAATTAAGAATATTAATTATGAATGAAAAATTGATTCAAATTATTGTTAAACAGAGACAGTTCAATAAATATAAGATTAGCACACACAGAACGAAAATGTATCTGTATGTATTTTTTTGAGTTCAACAATGGAAAATTTTAAAATCAAGAAACTTGGAATTAGTATGTATTCCCAACTTTCATTCCTTGCGCATTCGCCATTATAATTAACGAGACAAAATTTAGATATACATATATTAATTAAAATAATCAACACACACTATAAAATAGATGTAAAGAAAATAATAAATAATATACCTATTTGATTTGATAAAAGGTACAATGTCGGGAATTCAAATTGCATTGCTATTTACTTTGCATTAAATTTACTTTCTTTTGCCTACTTTTTAAACACAAACCGTGATAATTAAAAATTTCCGCAAGAACGTGTTTAGCGCTAAATTGTGTAGAACTAACGGGCATAAAAAATGTTTGAATATTTGCACCTAGTAGATGTTCATCTAACATTTTAAACTAGGAATTAGGGTGCTGGAGTATAAGTCAACTTTCTAATCTTGTTTTATTTGCACTTTGAAGTTAGGGTTGGCATTGGATGAGGATACTCAAGTAGGAGTGCAGTTAACATTTCACACAGCCATTGTTACGTCTGTGATGTTTACATCCTTATCTGGACATGTCCTTTAAAGAGGCTTCCTGGATGATAAATGGTGGCGAGTGCGACACTCGGGACTGACCACCAAACTCGTTCATCAACGTCTAAGAGATCGCGAACGTTTGTTCCCCTAGCACATTCCTGCAAACTTGTTCCTTTTACAAACTAAGGAAAAATTAAATATTTAACGGTTAACTTTTCTTTCTAAAACTTGTGCAGCGATTGAAGATACATATAAACGGAAGAATGGAGATGAAATTAAAAACTGGTCGTAAATCTCAGAATATCTGATCTGCGGTATATTACAAATTTCTGTATAGTGCAAACATTATATATACACAGTAAAATTTGATCAAAATCCAGTCTCTTTGTATATATATATATATATATATATGTATAATAATAATATGTATAATATTATGTCGTAACATACATACCATTGTCAGATTTGAATTTTATAAAAGCGCGGTGGTGAGATTCGCGCGAAACGTTAATTACGAAAAATAAAGTAAATTTTACGAGAGAATTTATTGAATATCCACACACACACACACACAAATATATATATATATATATATATATATATATATATATATATATATATATATATATATTAGAGTTTCGAATATCTCATCACGGTTTTCATCCCAACATGTCAGGGGATTTCCCGTATTTTAAAAGCACGAAGTCTTGATCTTGATTTAGTGATTGGAAAATCGCCCTCCTGATCCGAAAACAACGGATTATGCTCCCGGCAATAATAGATTTATCCCGAGAATAATATTAATTGTGAAGTTAGACAAATTGATTTTTCAAATGATGTTATTTCCTCTCAATTGGCCAAAGAATGCTTAAAGCTGTTCTTTTTTCTCCGATCCAACTTGTCGCTTTAAATGTCTCCGCCGTTTAAGTGAACACAAATCGTCTTTGTAAATGGTAATTGTCGTTCGAAACGACGGAATCACCCTCACGTTCAATCACAAATTCCACGATCAACATAAGAAATTTAATTGAAAATCTACGCTCGCGACCAAATAGGATGCCAATGAAATAACAAACATTTTCATTAGCCGCAAATTGACTTCTCCAAATTTAAGTTTGAATAATTCAAAAGTTTAATTAAAACAAATTTATTTAGTGGCAGTGTAATTTTCAATTTGCTTTAATTATTCATTGGCGTATTTCATCGTCATCATCATCATCATTATCTGTAACCGTGCAAGAATTTTATGTGCCGTCATTTTTATCACACACAATAAAATTAAACTACTTCACCATAAACGATCCTACTATAAGTTACGACCTTTAAAAAACGTTTAGGAAATTGCATTTTCGCGTATTTCGTCACAAAAAAATTGGAAAAGTGTGTTTGTTCATCGATTTTTTTGTATTGTTACTATTTGATGGAAAGTGGTCGTAAGTAGTTGCGGAAGATATGTTAAAACGTCTGCTGATTGTGTTCGAGGGGTGCGATCGTTGGATTGCTTCTTCCTCCCCCACCTGAACGTATTTCAATTGAGAGAGAACATTTCATTGAGGGTGAACGAGAGAATAGAATTGGAAGTAACACAAACCAGGTGGCGCGTATTTGACGACCCCGCTTGTAAAACAAGTAATTGATTATTCATCAATTGGGATAGAATAAGTCTACTCCCCGCTTTATTTCCAACGAAGATAAATTAGGATTTGAACGGTTCGTTGCACTTAGTCGATCGTAATTTTTATGAATTAGAAAGACGTTCGTGTTCGTGCGGGCACGCGAGCACGTTGTCGCACAATAAATAATCAGCAGGGAATCGCTTCGCGGCGTTAACCCCCAACCATAAACACTTCGCTGGACAAATTGATTTCACTTTTTGCCAATTTCATATTGTCACTTCATTAAAACAATATTGGCTTTACATCATACTACCACGCGCCATTTTTTCCACGCACGATATTAGAAAAATTAAATGCTTGGGACTTTTTTCTCTCTTGTATTAATTACACTTAGTTGAAAATATGTATTTTCTATCAACAACGGCAATGAACTTAACAAACGTTCTTAGTTGTCACCATTTAATCTTCCTGAAATTTGAAATGGTCCCGAAAGATCATTTCCCATTATTCCGCATCAAATATTGACGGAAAATTGTTGTTGATATGCCAAAAGCCTTGTATTTCATCTTTATACTACAAAAAATATTGTCGTTATTTCATATTTTATACATTAAAAAAAAAAAACAAGAAATTCGAAATAATCGTGTTAATAAATATTTCAGATATTATTTTTCGTATTTGGTATCATGTTAGCACAATGTTAACTTTAAAATGAATTAAAATATCACATTTGCCGTAAAAAGTATGAAAAAGAAACGCAAGTGATGCGATAAAATATAGATTGGAATCAGTGCTGTCAACATATATTGTACTAAAAGGAGATACGATTCGCAATCGATCATAACCCATTTCCCGTTATTATGGAATGCAATGAACCAGGGAATTTGCAGGGACTTCGTTTAGAAACGAAATAATAAAGCCATTTCGATAGTTGCCCATACTTAGTGGCGTATCTTGTGTGGAAACAAACAGAAACTGAACCACATGTGATTCGTTGTTAATTCTGTCTTACTTCCAATTATGTCATAAGATTATTGTATGTTTAATTTCTATTATTTTTATTATAATATTACATATTATAAAAACAAGGTTGAAATTATAATATAAACGGGTGTTTTTAAGAGAAAGTTGTTATTTTTAGAATAGCTTACGTTTATTGGAATTACATTTCAATAATACATTAGGAAAGTAGGTAACAAGAAAAGGTCCACTAATTCGAACTTAAATTTCATTTGGATCTCAATGATATCCCAAAGTAAAAAAAAGTTCATCAATATTGCAATACGTAACTGAGTGTATTTTGCTAGTAATGGTGTCAAATTAGTTTCATTGGCTATTTTAAATTTTAATTGATCGAAATATACTTTTAGTCATTTTGTTTTTATTTCTTAATTGCTTCTGTTTCAACCAGTAATTATTTTCATTGTTTTTGCAACTTGTATATTTATATGTAATTTATATTTCATTGAAATGTAATTTTACAACAGAAGGTTGAAAAAATTTTATAACGAATTTTAACTGGTGTGGATTGGTGTTTCTTTTTTGAAAATAATTTATTGAAATTTTTTAACATTATTGACCTAAGTACTACAAATTTAATATTAATTTGTTATTTTATCTTTTTTTGCTCTCGTTGCCTTTGGCAGAAATAAATCTAATAATCGCAGCGATAGAAAATAATTATAATGTAAGAAATTACATTTACACATTAATTTCTAATAAATTATAATTTTGTATACCTACGTAGAATGTCGTTCAGTTTGAAGGAAGAGAAGTAAGTGTGTGTGAACGGTTAAGTTGTGTTGTGCAATAATTTAGTTGGGAAACGGTCATTTTATAGTGTAATTAGTGTAAATGAGAATAGAAAAATGAACGAGTGGCGTGTTTATGATTGAAAGTAAAATATTGGGTTAGTGTTAGCGATGTGATAATATATGAAAGGGATAAGTATCCGAAGCATCCATAGGATTTGGGGCTAGATAGTATGTGCGTGCGCAATAAAATCAAACACAACAAGCATTTATTGTGTAATTATTGCGGTTGTTTCCTTTTATTGCGTTTTTTTATATCCATCTAAATGTTCTTATGTGGACATTTTGGTTTGAATTTGTTGATGAAATCTGGCGGTTAAATCTAAACTAAGAGAATAATAAAAGATGTGCGTGTAGCCTAGAAAACCGAAACAAATATAAAAACAAAAATAAAACGGCGAAAAAAAGTAATAATAAAGCTACTAACGCAAAACCATCCGTAAAGTATAATAAAAGAAAGCTTCATAATACATAGACAATAGTCGGCGCAAAAAAGGAAAGAACAGAAATGAAATTGGGACATATTCGGGAGGGCCATAATCGCCACACTCTCGCAAAGTTAATGTTCCATATTCCAACAATATGGTCGGAGTGGCCAGTGTCTAGTTTATGGGCTATCGCCATTAAGTTACTGTATCCAAAGTCTCGTATTCGCAATGAATCAGAACTGTTGTCACAATGAAATTGTGTCTTTATCGGAACAAGTTTTAGAGTGGCGACTCTGCCAGAGAGCGGCAGAGAAAGGGGACACACACTAGTTCACCGCCTCATCAATGCACGAAATTCTTACGCTATCACTTACATCCGATGTTTATTACTTTAAAGCTTGCAGAAGGGACGTACCTGCATGTATTACACATGTTTGAGTGCGTGTATGTATGTTGGCAAGCCCGCATCACTAAACCTATTTACGTGTTTCAATTAATTTTCCTGCATCATATCTATTAATGGTTCGAGAATTACTCGAGATTAGAGTAGACTTACCCGAGTCTTAGTTATCAGCCGAATTAATCATCGTACAATATTCTCACGTTTCATCCCTACCGAAATGATCTAATTATCTTTGCAGTAACAACGAAAAAGAGCAGCAGGGCTTGCGCAAACTACCAATCAAACAATACGGATGCAACTTAACAAAAACTGACCCCTCTATCGTTAATAAATAACGGTCGTTTTTATTCTTTAAAAATTTACTTTTTTTTATCCCTTAATGCCCTCTTGAAAGTATTTCTAAAGAACACAATAGATTAAAGGGATGAGGCGCTAGTAAAAATGTATCATTTCTTTGGAGGCATGTCGTTAATAAGTTGTTATTGTTAGGACAGAGCCGTCTCGTCAAGGATAAGAGACACTCAAAGGGAAGTAAATTAATTATTATTATCATATTACATTGCCGAATGATATATCGTTGAAGAAAGTGTAATTTTTCTAATGTCATAATCCGCTCATATTTTCTTTAACTTTTATTTCAAAGATAAATTTAATGTGAGAATTACAATTACCAAGATTTAAAATCCAAGAAACGCTTACAGAGTCTGCATTGATAGACAAACTTTGTCTTGCAATCTTTTTTTTTATTTCATTTTTATCTTAGAATATCTTTGTAGAATCTTCTAAATCATTGTAACTAAAATATTCTCAAATGCACATCACACACCAACTGTCTAAGAATTTAAATTATTTAACCAAAGAAAACAGCCATTTTGGAATAGTTTTGATATAGAAAGCGGGAAAAAAGTGTAAATGTTCTCAAACAATTTCGATGCATTTATGATAATTAATTATAGGAAAATGTTCGATCAGAATAATGATGGTGAAATTTGTCGTTGTATGGAAAAATTTCCTCGGGATGGTTCTGCATTTAGAATCTGTTTCAAAATAAAAATTTCTGACAAATTATTGTCTGACTCGAGGATACATTTTGCATAATTTTCGATGACCATATCGAGATTTTATTCTCCCTATTATATTACACATGTCAAAACACAATTCAAACAAATTTATCAGTTTCCCTTCCTTCAAAACCTGCACATTCATTAATAAATCAAATCGAATAGTCACACGACTTGTTTCCTGCATCCACAGTAGATACATCCGCGCGCATCATTTAACATTCGAATAATAAAATTTGCCTGAAATGAGTTACATTTATATGATTGACTGTCCCAAGCTACACACTAAGTCATTTAGAGTTTGTGATAGTCCCCTATTCCACTCACAAATTACTTCATTGCGGCACAAACCCGACAACAGGAATTTTTTAATTATCAGCTCCAAATATACCATTCCATTTACAGCTCCCAACTAATTACATGAATTCTTTCCAGCGATGTGTATAAATAATTCACATCCCATTAAAAAAGGTAAGCCAATTACACAGTTAATACAATTAATGTAGCGCCTATGCTTTTTCAGATCCCAAAACTGCCATCGACCCAACCGAATATCATTACAATTAACACACTTTCTACCCCACACACACCCAAACATTTTCATTTTATTATCATTGTTTATTCCTGCTAAATAAACCTTTGATAAATCTTAACAAACTATTTCTACTTCAATTGCTCTCCTCTATCTCTCTCTCTCTCTCTCTCTCTCTCTCTCTCCTCACTTTTAAAGCTCAATTCATTCTTTCTCCATAAAATTCAATCAAATTATTGATTACAAAAAACACAAAATAAACCAAAACTAAATAGTTTAATTATATATTTCATTCATTGTACAATTTCAAAGAAAAAAAGAAAAGCGAAGTTTTCGTTATCAATTTTAATATTATTAAAGCTTATAGAACCAGAAAATCAGCACAAAGAAATGAGCTTAATGCCCTTTTAAAGTTGTTTATTATTTTCATTTCTTCCTCCCGTTAGTGACTTGATATAAAAATAACCCGTTGGACCCTTTTTCTATTTTCCTTCCTCCATATTAGTTTCAGAATATTATCACAGACAATTCTAAGCAAAATTTATAAGTATAAAAATAGCAAATGTAGAGTTCTGTCTCTCCTCCCGTCCAATTACGAAGCACACGGTTTACTGTTACTGCAACTGGACTATTCACTCAGATAATTAAGTAAGAAAAGCAAATAAATTGTTCTTATTTCAGAATTTTTTCCACGACATTCGTTTTCATTTTTTTAACAATCTATTTATTCGCATGTTTAGTTCAGTACTTAAAAAATTGATTCAACAATAGAAGCCACCTAAAACCCTACAATGTTCGTAAAGATACACTGGCGCTACAAAAAAAAAAAAATGTTAATAATATATGCTTTCATCCCCTTGCTATCCCACTTTACAACGCACCATGTAAAAATATTATCAGACAACACACAGTAAGCCATAAATAGTATTATGCATCAAATATATTCGAGCGGCATCTCTATTTCATCTCGGTATTTATAAATCTCGCTAGCAAACTAAATCATTCCATAAATCTATGTATAAAAAAAAATCTCCGCTCCCACATTATATTTCCATTTCATTTTAATAAAGAAAATGAATACAAAGCGAAACAAAAATTTAATAAAAAATAACATGTTTGTTCAAATGAAATGATAAAAAGAAACATGCTTCATTCTACAGATAAATGAAAATTAGAAACATTAGATATGTCTTAATTAAGTAAATATCTTTTTTCTCATTTATTTGTTTTGAAGAATGTACTCGTATAACCACAATCACAGAAATATTTAATTTTCATTATGAAGAAGTTTAAGACCACGTTGAGCTAACAGAATCTGCATTTTCTGAAATATTTTCAATGAATGAAACTGATGAAACGTTAAATTTCGCTTATCGTAGATGGTACCATTTACTTTGTGATTTTGGATTGTTAGTGATAAATTCAATTAAATGTTTTAGAAAGAATACCTTCTCATAGAGCAAAGTTATTGTACATTCTTTACGTACGAGTATATTTTATTTATTAGTATATCCCGTATATTTTAATTTAAAACAGTAATGTCGGTAGTGACGTTTTTTTTCTTCAAGTGAAAGCAAAACCAATTTCAGAAGTTAAGTAATTCAATTAAAGGCTATTTGTTGGTAGGTAGCCCTGTTACATTGTACATTTGAAGTAATTTGGTTTACAAATGATGTGGAACTCGTTCGGTGAACTTGAATTAAAGTGGAAGTAAGATGTCGGAAGGAAAAAGACAATTCAATTCCATGAATTATTTACTTTTCATTAAATTAGAAAAGTTCAATTAAAAAAATGTATGCAGTGAGAATGAAAAGGTGTATGGCGTCCATAAAAAGGGATGTATTGAATAGGGTGGACGGCCCCCGCCGAACATCCGACCGCCAGATGTGAGCAGAGGCGGTTGAGGTGGTTGAAGCGGCGTAACGTTTCTGTTTGAGCTCGTGAGCATCTCACGTGATTTATGCACCTTATAAAGAAGTTGCCACGGAATGCGAAAGCGGGGTCGTGAAACCACTTTGTTGCAATGAAATGAAGAGGAAAATGAGCTCCAAATGAGCGTAACTATTGCAATTTAACATTGTGCGCGTCACAATAATGACTACTTGTGTCAAACGTCCAGGCGCGCGCGTTCATATAAAATATG
Organism: Coproporus ventriculus; assembly: GCA_027574865.2. Lineage (NCBI taxonomy): Eukaryota > Metazoa > Arthropoda > Insecta > Coleoptera > Staphylinidae > Coproporus > Coproporus ventriculus. Next base: position 58,165 of record JAODAH020021954.1, read on the forward strand.
ATAATGTGAGGGTGCGCTTCTAACGAACAGTTTTCTTAGTTGGAATCAACACCGCTCGGTTAATGTGGTATTTAATGTTCAAGCGCAATTGATTCAATGCGCTCCGTGTTCATTTTAAGGCGGCAATAAGGAACGAGCGCGCCCTCGGCTCGACTTATTTATATTATAATTAACTCACTAGAATGTCGATCCATTTGAAGTGAGGAGAAAATTATGGGATGGTCATTTGAGTCGAGGAGATGAAGTAGCGAAACGAAATTGAATATACACGATATGAAGAATATTAAACATCAAGGAATAGAGGACTTCTTGGTGTTTTGATGTGAGTGTGTTTGTATATGAGGTGTATGTATGTATGTGTGTGTGCGTGTGTGTGTATGTTTGTGTGAGCTCCCTAAATGCGAGTATCATAGAAAGAGAATGTACAAACAAAATGAATAAACAAAAACCGGATTACGCTTGAGCTTTGAGCGACCTTAGTCGGGCAGGATGGTTATCCCCTTCCTGCTAAAATAAATACATTCAGCAGTAGGGTCAGTCATGCAGAGCTACAATAAGGCCGATCCGCTGCATCTAGGGCTTAACTGGATGCCCAATTCCGGCCAACAATACTCAATACCTATATAAACAAGGCGCACATGTGGCAGAAGGTGACGGGTCGCACGAAAAGTGAACGCAAACATTGAGACATAAAAGATGAGAAGGATGAAATGGGAAGATGGCTCGGATATAACGGAAGACAGGTCGGTGGACCACATTACCGCCCGCCTCCGGAGTTTGGTCACGACCTGTCGATACCACTAGACCTGTATAAACAGACTGGCCACAGACGCGCCGATGGGGAAAATTGGCGGACTTAATCGATGACCCATCGTGAACGCTCTATTGCCTCATAGACGTAACAAGCGAGTTGAGGAGCGCGCTGCCATATTTTACTTCCTAATGATTTTATACGAAATTAACAAAACACGTGTCCTAAATTTGTTTCCTGAATAAACGAGACGCGGAACATCGCGTACAAGTTTTTATTCTAGAATCGTTGCGGAGATCATTAAATAGCTCAAGTTGATAGTGTAATTTCACGGTAGTGCCTAACGTTGCAGCACTACATGTTTTCTGAAGGACATCATTACCGCCTTTAATTGCTCTAACGTACATACAAACATACATGCATACGTACACATCGATGATGATATTTATGCAGTTCCCTTATAGCGCACAACTGACGCACTTTTACATCTGACTGGGCAATACGGGCTCTGCGAACGTTTAAAACAGAAATCTTTAAAGAAGCAGCTTGATACGTTCCCTTGTCGCCTGGCCCCACTTGGCACCAGTTTCCCGTCATCTTCCCCTGTTGCAGCTTCTTCCGCTAGCCCGGTCGCTTGATTTCCCTCAGGGTCTCTCGTTTTGCAGGGCGCGATTATGTTAAGTGGATATGAAATTCATTGCGTTCTCGTCAGAAAACCCGACGAAAATAACTTCACGAAACCGATTAACCATACAGCTCGGCCACATTCTATAAAAACCATAACATCTCCGCCCCAATAAAAAATCCAATTAACTCTAAAACATCAAGATCTATTTTATGTTCTATCACCCTCCAATTAGGCGTCCCTTTACAACGATACTTAACGCGCCTAACTCGCAGATACACTAATTGCTCGCTCTCCTCAAATTCACTCATACAACATTTATTTTTATCTACCGAATTAAACTAAATCAACCACCTAATTGACTTCTTATGCTTGTTTTTCACACTTTCAAACCTTACCTTACCTTTTATCATTAAATGAAATGCTACATTAACACACATTGAAGATAGATAACATAATACGCTTACCGCCTACATATTTTCAATAACTTTTTACTCGGCTACATCAATTTAAGGCAACGTAAATATGTACATGTTATTATTTTTGGTTTCAGTTATCCACTAGAGTCATGTTACACAATACTATCACTATTTCATTATTTTTTATTTTAAAATTCATCTGGAATATATTGAGTCCACTTTAAATTATTATATTTTACATTGGTATTTTGATTTTTACTTCTTAGATCAGCATTTTAGTCTCCGTGTTCCAGATTTCATGGACAAATTTCAACACGCCTGGCTAATATTCCTAAGACGAATTCCGATTAACTAATTAGTCTTACTTTATTAATTTGAGAATAATCTTATTCCTTCAATAATCCGCAATGTGATGACCTTTACGTTCCAGAGACATGAGCTAATGAGAAAGATTCACTTAACCAGATCAAAATGAAAAAGTAAAAGAAAAAACTATTACATTGTGCGAGATAATTGTATAAATTCTTTGTTGCGTGAAAGGAAATGTTAAATGCACCCGGCGCATGCACCACGAAGAGCACAATGGAAACCAACGTGTTATCGTTAATATTTTCGTAGTGTTCGACTAAGATTTTCAATAGGCATAACGGAAGTAGTAAATGTGCTAGCATCTGCAGGACTAAGGAATAGCATCAAAGAGTCTCATTTATACCTGGATTGGAATGTTGCGGCAGATGGAAGCCGAGACTCAAGTGGGGATTTAGTAAAGAACACAACATAGAGGCAAATTGATTACAATTGCAGCGACAGCTACAGCTCCAACTTCGGTTAGAGATAGAGCACTCCCCTACCGAAATACGGCAGGCATGTTGTCCCACTGAAATAATGAATAGCGTGTGTCACAAATAATTTAAAGCTGCTAATCCTTAGTTGTGGTACCATGAAGTATTTGGTTTTCCACATCCGCATAATCTAGATGTTCCTCTTCGGACTGAATGGAAAGACCGCAGACAGCTGGCGCGGCATACAAAAGATTAGTTAGTAAGCATCGCATGGTTTGTACTTTCGGAAGGTTACATTACATGTACTGTAATGCGATCATTACGTATGAGACCGAGTCGCATGGATGCGGCTTTGTTTACAGATTGATTGCGGCGCGCGTTTTTACTCGAGGAAAGTTTTAATGTTTGTATGAAACGTGTTAAGTGTACGGGATAGAAGTGCACTGTTCTGTAGTGTACTGTATGTATAGTGTATATTTCATTGATTGCGCTGGCGTTGGGCTTCAGGGAGCCTGCGACACGCCCGCCGCGCTCATCCTGGAGAGCGCGCGTTGCCGCCTCCGGCCTCCGCCGTCCGAGCTGTTCTGTAGCTGCTTATTTATCGGGCGGCTGCGAACAGAAACGCGCCGTTCTATACCTGCATATAGTAGAAAGCGCGCGATGAAGAAATCCGCGCCTATGACTTTAAAACATAATTTGTAAAAGTTTCATCAAGTTCCTCGAACTTTCGCACAAGATCGAATCATAAACAAACACACTTCCGCGTTGTTGTGGTGCGAGTGGTGGGTCCATTCAAAGAGCGCCGTTTCACTTCCGCCTGCGCCGTGCATGGCCACGTGACATGAGCAACACACTGCACACAGACACGCATACGCATCACTTTGAACGCACTTTACCTGACTTGGAGACCGCGTGGCCAAAACCGCAACCCCATCCGTGACGTGAATCTAAAATTTGTGTTTGTGTGTGACGTGCAGTGATTGTTGCATATAGTGTCCCCACATTTAATTATGCTGAAACCCAAACAAAACTTGTGAATACTTGTTCTGCTTCAAAAAGAGTATCTTAATTGGCTGTACTCGCAGCTGATATTTTTTATACCGGAAGGATATAAACAGTTGCCTTGGCTTCATCACCGGTCCTCGTGGGTTACAGCCTTGTTGGCGTGTACCCGTGCGCGGTGTGGAAACCGCGACGCGCCTCAAGTCCCTCTTGTAACAACCAAACGGGACCAATACGCTCTAGAGTCACAAATACAACGAGAAGTCAACCCTATATCCAACCTCAGCAGCAGCAGCAGCAACAACAACAACAGCAACTGCACCAACAGCAGCAGCAGCAGCAGCAGCAGCAACAACAACAACAACTCACACAACAGCAACCAACTTTCGTGGCAGTGCAGCCGATTTTAAATCAACAAATACAAAACTCCACGACGGCCGCTGCTCGCGTCCAAGCACCTCAGCTGCTGGTGACTGCCTGTAGCTGTCGTGATACAAACACAAATACCGAAATTGTACCGCAAGTGTCTACATCCAGCACACCCATGTTATTTGTACCATTTTCGGTTCCCAGCTTTGCCCCACCAATGACTGGCACCACTCTCCACGTCAACAATTGCAGTCCATCTAAGGTAAATTTTTACCGTTACAATTGGATATAAAAAAGGCAGGCGGAAATTTCTTTTGGCCCACATGCCTAAGGCAATCCTTTATATACAAAGCTTGTTTTAAATATATACTGATACATACAAAAAACGAATCTCGGAAAATATAGAACGTTATTGTTTTCAATATTTCACTAAAACCACACTCTTATAAAGAATCGATCCAACTTTCAATTTTTAGAAGTAATTTGAGCAAAGCATGCTTTTTGAGAAATTACTTTATAAAATTAAATTTTAGATCTAAAATGGCTTAATACAGAAATGTTATATGGTTTTTTAGGTTATTAAATCTTCATATTTTGAACAATATATTTTTTTGTTGGAGATTTTCAAAAGTCTTCATGTCACCGTTGTAGTTTATCGATTACCTATGGTGACCTTCATCAGTGCTCTCATCAAGTTTGTTTAAGATGGCGATAAAATATAGGTTAATAAAAATTATTGGTCAATACAGAATATAATTTTGAAAAAATATCCCAAAGTTAGTATCCTTTTCTTATGTACGGATCACTCTTCATAGTGAGTATATTGTTCATTTGAGTTGTTTTTCACTTATTGGTTTTGGCATTTTTTAACTTCTTTATTGACTAAACATTTTGAAACTTTTCTTAATGCACGATTGTAAACAATATTCGTTTTATCTCAACTTATAAATAAATTGTATTTTTACTAAACCTCCATTATAATCTTGAATTAAAGAAAAAAAAAAAAAACTAATAAGGCAGCGAAGAACGCTTTCCAAAACAATTTCAATAATAAATAATATGGAGACGTTAAAAATTGACATAAGGCAATTTTAATATATTTTTGTATACTAACTATTTCGAACTATTATGAACTTATAATTATTATGTCCATGAAAAATAAATGCAGATAGTAGACAATAACTAGAAACATACATATGTCAACATTACGACATTACAATTTGGATTACTAGAGTGGCGTCTAAATTTCTTGCAACGATTGCGCGTGCTTCAAAGGCCTGTTATGCATATGTATCATAATATATTATTAAATATTTCGTTTCGTATTAAAATTGGTTTTCGTACAGCCACGCATAATAAAATTTGTCAAAAACATTAGAGATGCAATTGATAGCACAACAGTGACAGTTTCAATGTATTTGCGATCAAATTTTCGAGACGGCGCGCGGCGAGCGGCGAGCGGCGCGACGCCTTAGGGCAAAGGATAGCGTTGTGGTTTAGATCAAAGGCGATGCTAACTTTGATGAACGCCATGCGAGACCAAACCAATGAAAAAGATTTATGCATTAATTGTAAATTTCAAATGCAAATATGTTAAAATGACTATCCATGAAACCACGCCATTTTAAATTTAAATTAATTAAATAGGCGCGCGCCCGCGAACAAACATGTTAACATGCGTCTATTTATCCTTAATTGCCCATCCACAACGCGCACATACAAAATTAATAATCAATTCCCATTCAAAATAATTAAAGGAGCAAACTATTGCGATTTTGTTTTTTTATGTAACTAGAAATATAAATTTTATGGAAATATAAATAACGGGCAGAGTGAAAAAAGGGAAATGGAATTTAAAAACAGGGGACTGAGTGGTGGGTGGCGCGCATTGCAGATTGCAGTCATATAAATGTAAATTAAAAAACTTGCTCATTTTTAAATAATGGCATAGCATTTTTCTCAAATTCGCGGATTAGAGCGGAGCCAGATTAGAAGTCGAGCTGTTCTTGTCTTTTCATTTACAAGCGTTAATATAGAAGGCGACGTTGAGCGTTCAAAACAAAGCGCCGAATGTATTCGGTATTAATCAGATTAAACAATCTCCTTGCCTTTAGACGACATAATTTGTACACTTTTTAGAATTCCAACCCAAAGCACAAATGCAAAACTGTGAATTTTCATTCATAATACTTTCAATATTAGTGGCACTGTATGGGATGGGGTGTGGCTAAAAGCTCCTTTTTTACTTTAAGTGCACAAGTAACATCGAGAAACGATCTTAAAGCTTAATATTAAAGATAATCGTCGCACATAGTGAAACTAATATTCTTTTGAATCGCATCTTTTTTCAAAAAATTATGAAAATTTATTAAAAGTTCTTTCCATAAAAATAATGTGAAATTTATTTTATTATTAATAAATTTCATTTCCACTTTTTATTGCTCCCATTATACCTTAAATAGATGAATAAATTACATGAAACAAATATGGTGAAATAATGCCAAATGAGAGAAAAGAAACGAGATGCATGAATCTTATTTAGATTGTTACAGCCAAAGACAAATATGCCAACTCCAAACATTGGTAAATATGTGTAGATTTTATATTCCCGTATTTTTATGTGTGATGATGATGTCACTCTTTACTCGCAGAACTTAAATCACCTATCATAGTTCTTACATCTCTATTAAATATTAATTTAATTCGAACAATATGCTTAATATTAAATGATCTTTGAGCATTTCAACTTTAGAAATAAATATTTTTTTATATTAATCAAATTATAAAATTATGAATTTATTTCAAATCTTAAAAGTATACATAAAAGAAAAATTATAGATTTTAGTAAGGCGCTTAGAAAATGTTCCTTAACATATTTGTAATAAAGCAATAACTATAAATTATTAATTCTAGGGGGAAGTGAGAATTTACCGAACATTTCTTTTATTCCTTTGTGCGTAAAGTGGCTGTTTCCATCATCATATTTCATTTCATATCTGGAAACTATATGCTTATGTATTGAACATATTTTGCCCAAAATATGAAAACAGTAACCCTCTTCTGATAATCCCCTAGGACGGTGGCGGGCAAATCGCGTGCTAAAAGCTACAGCATATCCCTGTGCCATTATAGTGCATAGTGTGCTCCGGCACGATGCGGCCACAAATATATTCGTTAATTATTTTAACGGAAGATTCACCTTAATTTTCACGTCTGGAAAACCACACCTGCGGTCTATACTTTCCAAAATGAATAAACATTGATTACTTGCAATATCCTATTACCAACCAATATTTTTATTTCATTTTAAATAGATTTCTGAATATTTTTTAAACGGCAATATTACAGAATTTTCTAGCATTTCATCATAAAAAAATGATTACAAACGAGAACATATAGAAAAGGACAACCACATATTTACCTACTTTTTAAAATTATCAAATTGTGTTGTCTGTTGAAGATAAATTGTTTATTTTCATGTTAAAAATAAAGAAACGATTAATAATTGATTCGATGATTGGTTCGATTAAAACCTTTTTTTGTTTGCTGATAATTAGAGAACGTTCCTGTTGATTTTTGGCACTTCTATTATGATTTGGGATGGAAATAAAATGTTGAATTTGCAAACGAACGAAATTAATTAGTATCAAAATACTCACATCTTTGAGACAGTAGACTTTTGTCATTTTTAAAGTAACATGTAATATTGTTAATTTATTAGAGTAGAGTAAATGTTTCCTTACTAACGACATCATACGAATTGAGACATTCAAGAAGTAGACAGGACAAGAGACGTTAGTCTTACCGAGTAAGGCAACAGTAACTCAACAACCCTTTACATTTTAATTGCGTTGGTCTTAAAAGCCAATAAAGACTCGTTAGCATGAATCTTATAACATCATCACTTCATAAAACTCGGATACAATTTTTAAAAATGCAATTGGATGAATCCACGCGCTTTTTCTTTATCTAACACACTTATTTCGATGTTAACGGAACACAATAGCGTACGATCCGAATGAAAGTTTTCCTAAACTTCCACAACTTGGACAAATTGAAAAACAATATTGCATCACTAAAAGTCTGCTTTGCTGAACAATAATATGGTTTAATTGATCATAATTTTGTACGAAAACTTTTTAAAATGTAAGTGAAAATATTGTACATATTAGTCTTTTCGAAATGCAACCATAAACATTTCAATTCAATTCAAATAAATGTAGTAATTTCAATGTCACTTTTTGTATTATCTTTGATTGTTGTTATAAAGTTAGGTGAGCTCAATGTTCAGGCTGTGTCCGAAGTGAGTTCGTATATTCATTGGGGTGCCTTTATTAAAATAAAGCCTACAGTATTATTAGTTAAATATGCATAGGCTGCTCGAAATTGTAGGTCTCTAACATAAATTTATAATAACTTTTATTATGTTTCTAAAACGCGTTAGGAAAATCATACCTAAAACAAACACAGAACGGGCCCTGCTCCAAACAAAACGTAACCTTGTTTTATTAGGTGGTGGTATTGTATTTGTTATATTTCTATATACGGCATGTTTAAAGTGTGCTGCCAACAATTGATACCTCTATGTGTGTATGTGTGAATGGAGAACAATGGATATTTAAAAAAGATGTCGATGCTTCGCCCCGGGTAAATTTTAGGTTAAGTAGGGATATCACTAAAACGATTTCTCGAGTTAAACTAGAAAATATAAACTCACCGTTTGGTCTGAGGGGAATACAAATTTCAACGATTTCGTTAAAAACTTTAGAAAAGTGCCAGTGGAATGTACGGCCCTAAAATACCTTCCTGCTTAACTTACAAGTCCTACATGCAGAGTTTCAACAGTTCATTACCCATGGGTTCATCACCGAAACGACCATAAATTATTTGTCCGATTTACATCACTTAATGAAACTGTTTTTCTAATTCTATAATTATTTATTTCATGCAACAATTTAACAGATATAAAATATGCTGAATTTGTTTTTTTTTTCTTCTTCTCTTCTTAATATTTCAAATAATTATAATTAGCTAATTAAAATCTTAGTAGTCTTAAATAAATTTAAATAAGTAGCGAATGCGATGGTTGTTAAAAACATGGCTTTTGTCGCATGAAAAAGAGTAAAAAATATTAATTTCTTCATAATTGTAATAATTAAAAGAAACTTTGTTCGCTCTTTTAGTTTGATAATACTGAGGAGGTTGTGAGCTTGTTTCTCTTTCCTTTTGTTAAGGATAAGTTTTAATTTATAAAAGTTGAGATAAGTAGGTATCTGAAATTTTTTAATTATTGTTTGTGATGCGATATAGGAAATCATATTTTCCACTCTCGTTCTGTCTGCGGTTTACTTTACACGTAAATAGTGCGATCCCCCCACGGAATTGGCATGCTAAACATATTTCTCTCGTAATGTAACTAGCTATTGATGCACAGTTCATCTAGGTAGGTATATATTGTTGAATTTTACAGCATCGTTGCGTGTTCCTATTTGTGTAGTTATCTCCTGCCGATAGAACCAATTAGCAGTAATGTTCCATTCTATCACCACTTAATTAGCTGTTACCGAAGGATTACCTTCGTAATCTTTTAAGTGTGTATTAAGAGCTTCGATTCAGAATACCGGGTATAATCGACCCTTTGAATTACCTAAGCAAATTATGCAGCAACTTATCAAAACTATGACAGGAACACGGGGAATTAAGGGTTCTGGTATTCATTTCGAAGTTGCAAACAATGTTAAGGCATGGAATTCATAGATCGTAAAGTGTATCTGTCAATATTGTATGTGTAGTTTTAAAAGAGTGGCATCACAGGTGTTCGCCCCTCGTTCGCTAACAGACAGCTTCTGCTGCAGTATTTTGATATGCAGACAAACGAGTCGTTGGAGCGCGCCTAACGGGGAACATTGTAATTCTCGAATAACATTATAGCGATACTGTATACGCTCCATTGAAATATACCGAGGTACTTCACTTTTATGGCCACGACCAAGATTCACCAAGTGAAACACATACTGAAAATCAAACGGTTCTAAGCGTGCCAACTTGTCAATTCATCTTTTAACTTGATAAAGATGTGTTTAATCACTGAAAAGAATATCACACGATGGTGTGTCTCGTTCACTTGTTCATTCGTTCGCATAATTTACTGCAAATGAAAACATTGAAATATTCAAGAGTGCGTCGAGCAGCAGGCATATGGCAATCATAAACTTGAATTCGGAATATTCGATGTGAATGACTTGGATCCCTTTTGGGAGGGCTCTGCTTTCCCTAACAATTGGAATTTGAATCGAAATAATAAGTTATATTATCGGCAGTTTTTGATGTAACGATCGGCTACTTCGCCACACCTAAGTGCACTACCCCTAATCCCACCGCAACATACATAACATATATGCAGAAGCCTTTTAACTGAGTTGACACCCCGACAGGGACAGATCGATACTTCTCGAATAGAAGCAGCATACCAGAGCCGTTAAAAACGAAACAGTCCTCAAATAATCCTGCGGGATAGCGGAATAGCTCCCCCTATATATGCGGCATTACGACGGTCGCTTTCAAAGGAACGTATTAATGAGGAACCGTAAGCCCGTTACTGGTGGAAATACATCAGCAGCCGAAGGTCCTTCACGTTTAATAATTAAGAAATGCCCTTTTATCCTGGTGACGGTTGATGTTTCAGTGGTGGACTTTAACCCTACAGCCATATATCTCGCGGCTTATTGTTTCTTGTCTAGTAGTTTTTGTTGTCCCATGGCACATCCCTTAGCTTCCATTGTGGTTTTCTGGCAAACGATACGAGTGCCACAATTCATGACGTCCGAGAAATAGAACGGGCGAGCGTCTCGTTTTTGTAAACCTCGGAGAAAATATTCCGTCGAGTTAACTGATTTGAATCTTGACTAATTGAGGAATTAAAAGGGGAGGTGAAATAATCAGGGCTTGTCGACTTGCAAGAGACGTTTCCATTTCGGGCGAGATTAAAATTTTAGTTACGTGGGCAGAAGGTTCGGCGACGCTACGGATTAAAAAAGGCTCTCGAGAAAAGATAGAGTGGCGGTGTTTTCACTTTACTGCTTAGCTGGGTTGACCGTCAACCCGTCATCCCGTCACGGTCCTGAACGTGCAACTTGCCAGGGAGAAATTTAAAGTTATGAGAGCGACGCATGTATGCCGGGAGAGCAAATATGCGGGACAGGAAACGAAGGGTGTCGACTTGGTCGGAAATTATTACTTTGTAGGATTAATCAGATTATAACTGGTTCGAGTGTGGTTGAGGCCTTTCGAGGTCCGCACGTACACTTCACTATTTGCACCTCATGTTACGACCGGGCTCGTGTTATTAGGTTGTTCCTTGGAGCCCTATGTCGACCGAATGTGCAACACTGTTGCTAAGGAATCTTATGACCATCGAAAAATTCAATTTTCATTTTGATAAAATATCCCCCCATGTAAATATTTACTTTTCTTGACTCCACTTCCTAGACAAATACTCATCAACACTGCTTATACAAAACGAAATTAATGAAAATCACTGAACCGCTTGATTAGTTTGGCTATTAATCATCGACCAAGTTGCTCCCCTCTCAACATTGAGATTTCCAAACGAATCATAATGACTGATGACTTAACAAACAGCCTTTCTTATAGATAATTCAATTACGGTGTTCACACGCGTAATCTCTTCGCCTTTTTTCACAACTCGTTCTGCACGCAACTATAATTTATCTTTTATTAAATTGTTCTCTTTATATTTCCAAGCTAATATGAAACATGAATTACTCCACAGACGAGCTTTCATCAATTATTTAATTGCACACAGGAAATTTAAAAGAAAATACGCATTTAAAAATAGTCATTTTAAACATTTGTCCATCCTATCGGTATTACGATCCGATCTTGCATTGAAGAACTAAAACGCTTTAAAAAATTTGTAAAAATCTCAGAATTTCCATTTTGTATTTTGTATATATATCCATTACAATTTGATCGGGAAGATATTTCCATATCCCTGCATATCCCGAAGTCAGTTTATTTTTCAATTGGCACTTAAAATTTTCATATTCAAAACATAAAGCCTTGTTTTACACAATCATAATTTTATTGATGAACTTGTTAAAAAATAGAACATGTTCGATTAACATGGTATTAACTTTAGTACAACTGGGACATCTTCTGTCATGATTTGAAACCAAAATTGTTACCATGTAAAACACTATTGTTATTATCAACTCTACACATTTTTTGACAAAAATTATGACAGATTCTGTGAATAAAAATATGACGTAATTGTAATCATCTGAAACACGATTAAGTAAAATCGCCATTGATGTTTATAGAAGTAGACGCGTTCCGTTTTAGCCGTGCGAAAATGTTGGAAAATCAGCTGGTTTGTACCACTACATTTACTTTTATTTTACTTATGTACACGAGTGATAAAATCTGTTAATTCGTTCGTTGACGTTGAACATCATGTGTCATCCTTTTAGCTCTTAAATGGATTCCCTTTCTTGAGTTCGGAATTATTTTTATTCTCTTTCCTTTAATTCCACATGAAACTTATTAAAATAGTGTAACAAAATTAATTATATTTGAAATAAAAAATATTTGGCTGTACTTGCACAAACGAATATTTGCTTTGGATTCTCATCAGTATTCGGCAAAATCCAGATATGTTTTAGAGTCATCAATATTTGGCGAGAAAAATTTCAGCGAATAGGCGACTATTGTGTACACTTACAAAATAACGAATATCAGGTAATGCCATTAGTACGAAATTCATTCGTTTGATAGTTTGCTTTTATTCGCCGAATTCGATTGAACATTTAGGTTAGGTCTATATGAAATATATGAAAATCTATACCTACTACTCGAAATTTTTCAAATAATTGCTCACAAATAGCAAATATCAGGAACAATCTTTAAGTAAAATAAAGTTGATAATATTATGAAAATTATAGAATAGGAGATTTCATTTTTTTTTGTGTAACAACAAAGAAAGATCAAGATCGGTTAACAAAAAACTGTAATTTCTAAAAATACAAAATATTCCGTAATTCTATTAGTTGTATTGATAAATTATATGAGTGATGATTTTCAATAAGTTGGAGATATGTTAAAGTGACAATCTAAAAATTTGATTATTTAAAAAAGAAGAGTATTTTAAATATGATAATATTAAAGACATAGCTTTCTTTTTGACGGCATTGATTAGATCGCTTAAGGTATTTTGTTTGTTCTTTTGATCTGTTTATTTTACTTAAATAAAAAGTGTAGTGTATATTTTTATCATATTTAATCTCTAAACATTGAACGATGTAGCCAGTAGCAGACTTTAGAATTACGGGCAGTAATGCACAGTAACAAAATGATCCCACGTACTGGAAATACCGACACTTGTATAATTTTGAATGTGAAATTGGTTTTAATCTACAATTTGCATGATCAAACAATGCTGGTGACGCGCAGTCTATCTGTGTTTACCCAGCTTGGATTCACGACGACCACCGCGGTGTCTATAGCGGCGATGGTTGTCGCTTATAATGATACAGCATGTAAAAACATGACGAAACATGACTGCTAGCACGCACATGTACAGAAGCTTACAAAAGCGGTGTACAATCTTAAATCGCGAAATTAATTTGTAATTAGAAAATTTGAATGCGTTTCGTGGATTTATTCTTCGGTCGTCGGCCTTAGCATCCCGAGGGAATGAATAAATTAATAATGCCCTCTACGGCTACTCCGAGTAGTACTCGTGCATCTATTTGAATGGGAACTTCGTGTGCTTATTACATTTTTCATTCCTCCAGTTGATGAAGCAGTTGTGCTTTTGCAATTTTAACCCTCTGCCGTCCCTCTCGTCCTGGGCGCTTCCAGTTAACACTCCTGTTAGTTAAACTGCTTTGAATGAATAAAACACAGCTTGATTATTGCCTCTCACCCCTTTATTCAACTATGAATCATTCACGGGGCCAATCTAAATTTCATAACTGCTAAAATAACATCGACCGACTGGTATGAAGCGTGTGGATGTCCGCGTGCGCGTTCTTTTTCAACTTCCATCCCGTACGTGTTTGCTTTTTTACATCTATATTAAAAACAAGCTCTCTACCTTCCGGCCAGACACTAAAAAGCAATATTCACATTTTTAGAAAAATTGTTTGGAGTATGTGTGTGCGAACGTTTTTCGGCTCCGTGTTCAAATAATAATTGTGTGAAGAAGTCCAACAATGCACGAAACAAAACATTTTGATGATAAAACGGGGGAACTTAAATGTACCGTTCGATAGGGCTTATCTGTATTTGTTCACATTTGTAAATGTGAATGCGCAATTGGAATTTATGACAGCTTCAATTTTACTGGAGGTCCTTAATATATTAATATCGTATCTTCTTTTCGAATTATCACTATACGTTTTTTTTTTCTTTATTATCACATTTTTTTTCATTGAAAGCTTCGAATAAATTTGATTGTTGGCTTGGTTTCAATTTATCAGTTTTATTTGCGTCGGTTGGAAATTGTTGGGAAAGTGGTGGAAGGAATGAGTAAATTGAACTGATTGGCAGGCCACTTGGTACTCATTTACATGTACAATTGTATTAAACCAAGTGGATCGACCACTTGAGCTGCATTCAATATTATCTGCACTAACCGTATTACTGTTCCACGTTGTAACAGCATCGTAATCCCATCGATGCCAACCGGAGTATCATCACACTTTCAAAGAATTCAGCAGAATATGCATATATGCAATTTTTTTATGCTTATCTGAAATACTTCTCTCACAAAACTTGTCAATTTGAATTGAACATTAAGCATTTGTAGTGTAAAGCTGATATTGGTGTGGGTAAATATAGGAATACAGATTTTTTCTTTAATCTTTTTTTTTTAATAAAATTAACGGAAAGAAAGAGCCAACGGCAACATGCTATTTCTATTAGGACATTCGGGACGTGACCAGAAAAGCAAGTAATTAGTTTTATGGCGCCAGCTGTCCTGAGTCAGGACTAGGACTGATCATCCGCGACGCGTAGCTCGAATAAGACCACTGCTATTTCATTCTTTCATTCTTGTAGAAGTGAAGCCTGCGACAAAGCAAACCGGATACTGCGCCATGCTAAAATCCCCCACTATTTAGATATACGAATCCATTAAGAAAAAACAAAAGGGGTACTTAAACAAGGGAGCGAAAAATTCTCCGGAATAAATTAACTAAACCAAAAATAATGTCTTTCCAAGTAATGTATGCAAATAAAAAACGCACGGCAAGACTTTTTAACAATATTGAATATAATATATGAATAATTCAGCACAAACCGATATGAAATGTAATGAGTTTCTTACCAGGGCGGACTTTCTGGAATAGTTAAGTTAATAACTCTTTAGGATTTACAATTTATTAATCTTCATTGAAGGTGCCAAAGCACAGATACAAGAGACAAGGAACTCTTCAGAAGATTTAGAAATTATCCTTAATTTAAAATTTTACTGCTGCGCAAAATATTGATCTATTAGCCGCCACGGAAATGTGCAGAATTTTTACGTTAAATCATAAAATGTATTTCACGGTTGATAAAGTCTTGTGATATTTTTCGAAATAAATGTTAGATAAACTCATTACCAGATAATATATAATCAGTCTAATAATTGGAATATTATCACTCCTATTACATAAATTAATTATTTGCTAAAATAGAAATTTGTTTAAACCTTTCGGTCATCACAGGCTTAAGTACTCTCCCTTGTCGCATCAATGTCTACATTAGTAAACTAGAAAAAATAAAAAAATATCTATTTGTTACTTTATTTGAAAAATCGTATATGTATTTTCTTGTTCTGAAAATGATAGGTGAGAGTTTATCAAAACGCCCGGACATTTCTTATGTTAAAAACAAGAAAGTCATACACGGGCAAACCAAGAAAATCATTCACACGTATAAAGCTCCGATGACATTTGAAATTATTGATGTTCCTTGTGCATCGCTTAAGGTGACAACTTAGGCTAAGTTAATTATGAAAAGCGGAGGCCTGAATACTTACACAGTTCGCGATATAACCCGACACAAAGTAACGAGGAAGATATGCAAATAGTATTCATTAGAACTACCATTGTCTAGAATGCATGTTCCGTAAATCATTCGAGCTGGGAGGGAAACAGGAGGAAGATGCGCCAAGCTCGAAATTTTCGATGCTGTTATATTACACATTTATTATATTAATTTTTAATAGGCTGCAAAGAAATGCAATGTGAGAACGGATGAAAGGCGTTAAGTGGAACATGATGCGCTTCTGTGTCTTGTAGTTTCGTCACGTTGCAATTGCCGTTGGAATTCTATGAGATTGTATTGTGACAGATCATCGTTATATCACAGTGGAACGTGCGTTTTATCAATAACTCATTTCTTCCTACACAATTTTTATCTTCTCCTCTTCCAGCAATTTAATTATGAGAATTGCCTACATAGATGCATCGATAAATAACAACTAATAGTAATTTTTATTGTTCTAATAAAATATTTCAATTCCAAAATAAGAATTTTGAATATTTTGTCTATTAACGGTAATGTAATAATAAGAATGGAATTGTATTTATCGAGATATAAATAACTTAAAATGTAACATTTTTAAATAGCACGCATCGAAGTATAACGGACGGGTGAATTTTTGCGATCCTTTGGCATTTCATTAACATTCAAAATCAATATTCGTCTGTTAAACACACCTTGATTTAATAACGAGCGTTGCTGGAATAAACCGAGACAGTACAAAGATTTCGAATTTAATTAATTTATGGTATGTCGGAAATATTCCGATGGATCACCTAGAGTTGCAAAAATGAATGATAAACACGCAGATATAATGTTTAGACATTGGGAGAACGACACGACGCTCGCATTGACATGTGTGTCAAGCCTCCAGTGACTCATGAATACTGCAGCATCATGTTTAATATAAATCAGAATGTTTAAAGGGCGAGGGAGCGAGAAGGTGATGCCTGCAAATGAGAGCATGGTTTGAATAGAGACTGACCGCGAAGAAGTGGAACGAGACAAATTCGCTGCTGGCTCTTGTACGAGCCGTGAACAATTGCCGCTCAAATAATGAACCCGCATGAACTTTGAGAAATGAACATTGATGCCTGCAAATGAGTTAATTATCTAAGTCGGACTTGTATTGTGTTTTGATTACCCTTAACGCTCCAAGCAGCACGAACACGCTCGCGGCTTCTTTATGAGGAGTAATTTGTTTGCACGTATATTCTGTTCAAAATATCTAAATTTCCAGATGGAATCTAAACACACAATTCCGTTGTATGTGGGGTGGATTGCTAAAAGGGAAGGAAATCAATTTAACGTATAGGAGGCCATTAATACAGCCATCAATTTAAGTGACCGGCCATCAAGAGATACCCCACAGGATCAACAATCGCTCCACAGGTTTGCAATTGTGGTTTAGAGGTCTGCAACTTTCAGATATGAAGAAAGAAATATTCTTTTATGAGTAAAGGTTCGTCCCACGGGAACGGCGTCCTATCGTAACCTCGCTTATCTCGGCATTTGGCCGAGCGCAAGCTAAATATTAACTGTCGCATATATGGCATAAAACTGAATCACGATTTCATCGCAATCGCTATTCGTTATATTTATTTTTAATAGATTGATGGAACTACTGCATTCAGGTACGAATTTCATCTTCATTCGCATAATAATATATCAAACTTAATTATCTGATTATCGTTTACCAACAACGTTAAACTTCATTTGTAAGCTAAAACCTCACTATTACGCGAGTGTAAAAAAATGAAATAATAAGTGGCGACCATCGATTAAGTATTAAAATTTTTAATACCTCCACACATTTGGTGATTCTATTAAAGTAGTTCCAATACTTTAAAGAATCGAGTTCAGTTCCGAGTCTACTCGATTGGACATATCACTGGTTTAGTCGCCTTTCTGTCAAACGACCACATAAACAGGCACATACACTCACAGGGGTCCCCACAGACATCTTCGTGAAAAATTAAAGATATTTACGGAACTTGAAAAGATTAAGGATAAATCAAAATCTCGAAATCGGTTTTTTTATTATAATCACAATACCTTCTTTGAATGCTAGTGTTTAGATGGTAAAAATGAAAATACCACAAAATATATTAAATAAGTTCTTTTAAGAATTTAAAAAACAACACACTGGAAAACCGAGAAAACTCCTTTCCATATATATATATATATATATATATATATATATATATATGTTAAATTTAATATTCTCACGGGTGGTATCATATGGAAAAGCGTTTTTTCGGTTATCCCGCGTGTTGTTTTTTAAATTCTTAA
>JAODAH020021992.1:0-10429 GCA_027574865.2 Coproporus ventriculus
CGTCCAGAAAAGAAGAAATCTGTTTTGCCGTCCAGAAAAGAAGAAATCTGTTTTACCGTCCAGAAAAGAAGAAATCTGTTTTACCGTCGAGAAAAGAAGAAATCTGTTTTACCGTCCAGAATTTAGACATTTCACAAGAGATGGCGCTGTAAATATATTTTTCAAATAATTTTTCGGCGCGTAATGGTTGAACTGCTGACGTGAAGAAAAATCATTCGAAAATATGTTTTGATATTATTTTGCGGGAACGTCATGTCCGATGGTTGAAGTGAAAAAAAATCTTTGGAAATATATTTTTGAATAACTTACTTCTGGAATTCTTTTAACAAGATAAGAATGATGATATTTCAAAGTGGCATAATCTCCATAAGGTCAAAAGTACAAATGTTCAGTAACCAAAAGGAAAGTATTCGTAAAACCTTCATGATCCGCATCATGACTTAATGCTCGGATTTATATGCAAACTGCATATTTTTGCATTTTTGCATGTTTAGCTCCTTTTGAGCATATTTTGCATGTTTTAATGGAATACCTGCATATATTATTAATTTTAGTGCATATTTCAATATTTAGTTTTGCATATAAATCCGAGCTTTAATCATAAGAGCTTCCCGCTTAAAAAATGGAATTATTAACTAAATTTAAATTAATAACTAAAATGTTAATTACATAGAATAAGGGAAAACGATTAACATTTCTTAGTAGAATCGTGTACATACAATGAGCTGCATTAAAAGCATTTTACAAATTATGGTAAGGACACTTTTTATAACATCTTATCCTTCAAATGATTGATATATGCAGTTTTTCCTTAATGGACAAATATTTCTCTTGATAAGAAACGAACGACTGTTGGATGAACAAATTGAAAATTTGAAGTTCAACAACAAATGACAAACCAATAAAGGAACGACAACAACGGCCAAGCAAGACAACGAAAAAACTCGATTAACCACACACTAAGTTTTAAGCTATATGCATTTCGGAAACCACGTTTCCATTCTCAATAGCAAGATAAACTTTATTTTTAGTCCAATGCACGCATGCGCATCCTTTATTATCCTTGAATTATTTTTTAAAATGGAGTAAAGGTAAACTTTTTTCAGAATTATACAAATTTGCAATTAAAAAATAAAACGACAACTTTTTTATTTTGTAAAATGAGTAAATTTGTAAAAAAAATTTCACATTTGTGATAAATCAGATTTTTTACTTTGTACAACTAAAAACAAAATTCCTATGCAATTTTGAGATCGTAACTTTGAAATAAAAAGTACAATCAAGATTTAAAATTTTCATTTAAATCATTTTAATAATTTTTTGCACACATTAAAAATACAATTAATAGAAAATTAAGCATTAAAAATTATTTTACTCTTCTAAAATTTAAATTACGATTTATCTCTTGTAAAATCACAGTCGGGTGCGTAATGTACTTTTTATGATTTTTTACAAATTGTATTAGGAATGAATCACTTTCATAGCACAAAATGTCTTGTAAATGTTATGTGCTATGTGGGCATTTTATTATCACCAGATTGAATTTTAAAAATTAATAATTAATTTGTTTATTAATTTTTTTGTTTACTTTTATTCAAACTTTTTTTCTTACAAATCTTTGTGGTTTTATGAAGTTCTAATTTATCCTTCCGATTAAATTTCTTCCCACAATTTTCACATTCAAACGGTCTATCACCAGAATGCACTTTTAAATGTCTTTTAAGATTCGATGTATGTGAAAATTTTTTTTCACACAAATGACACTCAAACGGTTTCTCTCCCGAATGTGTCCGTAAATGTTTATTCATATCACCTTTATGATGAAACGTTTTATCACAATGTGTACATTTCATTTGTCTTCGATTGGAAATTCCGCTTGTGGATGGTGCACTTAAATTTAAAGGTTCCTCACTTTGAGATTTTTCGATTCCTTCTAGTAAAACCGGAAGGTTTCCAAGTTTGTTCCGACACTCCTCACATTGACAATTTAAATTATGAATTGAATCTCCTTGCATCCTCATCCCAATTTTTAAATTTGTACGACTGAATTTAAATTTTATGTTTAATAAATATTCTGGACCCTAAAAAAAATAAGATTATTTAATTTTTAAAACAATTTTTTTTTATTTTATTTTACCTGAATGAACCCGTGTGGTGCGAAAGAGTAACTTAAGCAATCTGTTGACATGATAGTAAATTTCTAGTACATAATTCAAATTTAGAATGAATGAGTGAGTAATTTTTCCCGGGTGTTTAATTAAACTTTTGAGCATGTGCAGAAAGTTTCTCGCGTGGAATTTCCGATTATGTGAGCGGTAGGAGTTGAAATTGGGATCCCCCTAATCCCCTCCATTCATAATTTTAATTCCGTCATCAAACTGGACGGGATTCCATTTTAAAATTAATGAGGGAATTACTTTTTTTACGACGTCACCGTTCTCGTTCAAGTGTGTTAAGGTCATTCACTGGAAATCACTTTTTACAAATGAGTAAACAGGATATTCAAGTGAACTTCCTAAACCAGACGGAAATCACTGGGAAAATTGCAAATTGTTTACTTTTTTCATTTTATTATACCTGGATCTTCAAGGTACTTTACTTTTTTTTAACTTAATTACAAATCATCATTTTTCTTTGATTTATTAAACATTTATTTGAAGAATTTTAAAATTTTTTCTTAAAATATTAATTTTTAATGACATTTATTAAATTTATAAAAAATGGAAGGAACAATTTTTGTTTTAAGGTTTTTTAAAAAGACTTATTAGTTTATTAAATATAAATGTCTTTAATATCCCAGTTATGTGTTTAAAATATTATTGCTAGAGTTAATTAGCTAAAAATACTCGTTGTGTTTTCTCCACAGCGGGGAATATTATATGGAACGACTGGTGGTATTATTCCCACTTTCAAAACTAACTGTAACTTACTTCCAGTTTGGTAGAAAGTGTTTCCTTCAACTACCCAATAACCTAAAATAAAATATATTTTAATAGAGCAAAGTAATTCCTTTCTATCAAAACATTTTTTATTTTTAATATGAAATGAGTACAAACTATTGGAAAATTGGTAATTAGAAGAAATGGATTAATGAAGAATGTTTGACAAAGAAGAAGGAAAAGAACATTTTTTATTTTTAAGTGCAACTTTAGTACTTACCTGGATTTCTTGCGTCCATTCGAACAACAGCATAACCACCATTTGGAATAATTAATGTATCTTTAGCAGGAATTTGTCTAATACGTCTATGCAATCTACCTTCATCATATTCTTCTTTAACTTGTTCAACTGTAACAGTTTCATCTGTAGGATTTAATTTTCCATAACTAACAACGAGCACTTTATATCCATGAAAATGAATTGTATAGGGTTCTTTTAAGTATACTCCTTCATTAACAAAAACTAATTCAGTTACTTCATTATATGTAAGCTGAAATTACAAAATATTCAAATTTAGGAACTCAAAGTCGATTTTACTTACATCAACTACATGCACACATTCGCAATAATCTCCAAAGCAATGTTCGGAAGGTTTTAAATCTTCATTACAAATAGCTTGCGTTTTGTCACGAGGATTTATTAATAAAGGCCTAGTAGGGGTTTTCATAAAAATATTATTTACAACTAAAGTCTTGGAATGGGGGCTTTGTCCAATCCCTTTCAAATCTCTTCGAATATATGGAATTAAATCAAATCCGAAGAAATGTGCTTGTACATCTCCACGTATTGAATTTCCCATATCATCAACAACCAAAGTATTTAAATCCCAACAATTAATATCGTTACCTACACATGGAAGTGACTAAAATAAAAAAGATAAATTAAATGATGCAAAAACTAATTGATTAACTCACAAATCCTTGATTTAAGATCAATTCATAATTTGGTTTGCGTTCAGGTGAATCTTTGTACCTCAAGAAAGCGAATGAATAATAATGTTTCCCGGAAATTACAGTTCCCACTTGAATTTTATAGTAATCCGATTCTTTATCTGCCTTAAGGATGAAATCGTACCTTTCTCCATTACCCAATCTTAAAGTATTAACTGAAATTTTTTTATTAGATTGATTTGTGACGATTTTGTTAACATTTTACCTGTCCTTGGCCTTATATCCGTTCCATCAGTGCTAATTACTGTTAAAGTATGGGCTTGTATTGTTACATTCATTATTGAAGGTTCGCTACCTGCATGGATTAATCTAAATCTGTATTTTTTATTCTGAAAATATAAGTTACGTTAAAACAAAATCATTTTTCTGTTTTTAAATTTCGTGTTAAAAATTCTCTCCGCTCTTCGATATTAAATAAATAATCAAGTTGAAATGTCCTGCACAGGTAGGTTATGGTTTGAAGTTTGTTGTAGTACCAAACTTCAAATAAAAAAATTATTGAAATTTTGGCAGAATTACGTCTGTCAAACTTCAATTTGTGTTATATAAAACTGTTTTATTACCTTTTCCACTAAAAATTCTTTTGGAGGAACTGCAATTCCAGCATGTGCACCAACACCATTAATCAAAATAGTCGAGACCATATCTCTATCATCTTCATTACGTCTAATATTCTTTAATAAATGTGTTTCAGCTGCTTCATTAAACCATTCATTCACCACAATAACGTGTTCTGGTAGATCTTCATCATACATTTTACTCATTCTATTTTCTTCTGGTGATTCTTTTACAATTAATGTACCAAAAGCTCCATCGGCTTTCTGAGAACCTATAAAAATTGCCAAAAATAATTGGATTTGAATGGATTTTTCTTAAATGGTACACTTACATGTATTAGCATAATAAAAGTGTGTTCCTTTCTCTGTCGCTTTAAAACTGTAATGGTATCGAGTGGATGGTAAAATTGGACATTGTGTGATCATGGGAGCTCCATCCATGAATTGATTTTGTTCATGCAGAATTCCATGCCAATGCACTGCAGAACTAGCTTCGCACATGTGATTAGCTATAT
Organism: Coproporus ventriculus; assembly: GCA_027574865.2. Lineage (NCBI taxonomy): Eukaryota > Metazoa > Arthropoda > Insecta > Coleoptera > Staphylinidae > Coproporus > Coproporus ventriculus. Next base: position 4,963 of record JAODAH020021992.1, read on the forward strand.
GAACACTTATATGATCACCTTTGCAAACCTAAAAGAAAAAGGAATTTTAAAAAATACTTAAAAAATTGTTATTTGTAAAATTACTTGAATACTAGGACCTGGAAGCATCCTATTAAAAGTAGTGATTTTCCTGCTTCTTCCATCAGCGACATTGCAGCCAGAATTTGCACAATCTGCTCTTGTACCATTCCAACAATTGTTACAATTTGCTTCGTTACTGTACATCTCTTCTAAATGTAATACATATGAACAAAATTTGGTTTCTCCTTGTTTACATTCCCGATTACATTCATGGTCTCTGAAATCTTCACAGATTTACGGTAAGTTTATTATTTTTTTTTAATAATTTATTTACTTATCGTACCATTGTAAAATGTGTTGGCTTGAATGCTACCAATAACGAGGAGTATTACTAGGCACCTCATATTTGCAAAGGTAATTGTTTCATAAAATTTCTTCCTATTTATATAGCCAAAAGAATAGATGAATATTATCAGCAAATTAGCATTGGCATGTATTATGATAAGATTTATTAAAAATGACATTGGCAAAATTTCATACGTGTAAAAAATTAATTTAATTAAATTTTAATAACAAAAATTTGCATTCAAAGATAAAAGACGCAAATTCATTTTATATCTGTTAAGAGATTTGCAATATTTTAAGTATACTTTTTTTTATAAATTTTGCAGGTAAAATATAGACTTCACTTTTGGATTGTATGGAAAATTTCCGATCAATTTCATGTATTCCAATATTTTTTTACATGAAAATTCCAAGTTCCACAAGCAAAATGGGAATTTTTGAAATCGAGAGTTAAAAAATTGCAACAATGCTAAAAGAACCTGCAGAATGTTTATTTAGGAATTTCATAAACCAACAAAGTGATTTGTAATAAATTATAGAAACGGAAAAAAAAATCATAGAACAACTTTCCCGATTCTCTCCCTCCTCGTGCCTCTAGCACACTTGTAATAAAATTGCTTTAACATATATATTTTTAATATCATTTTAAAGCAAAATTGCGTTTCCGTGAATTTAAAGTGTTGCGAATTATTATTCATACAATTAAAAACCTGCATATTTTAAAAATTCATTAAAATCCAAAAGTTTTATCTCGGTAAATCTCCATATTTGTTATGAAAATAAAATTTTAAATAAATTGAATGTATCAGCGGAAAAAAAAACTATTTTAAAACTGGAATTTGCATTTTTCGCCAATTCACAAAAATTAAATTTCATTTTATAATCACTTAATTAATTCTGCGTGTTTTTTTTTAACTATTTCAGGTTATGTAATATGTTAAAGCGAATATTTAATATGTATGAAAAGTAAAGTGTAAAAATAAGATTATATGATAAAAACGTAGAAAATGATATTCATCTTGAATTGCGTAATTAGATTTAAAGAAAAGTGTGGAAATTTGATGACGAAATAATGTGATAATTATCATATTATTTCGTTTGTTACCCTTTGGTATTTAATAAGGGATTGTGATATAAGAAAAGTCAAAAGAAATAAAAAAAAAACAATAAATTTGAAAATATTTTTCTTAAATGGCACTTAACTTCAACAAAAAAAAAAACTTTAATACAAACGAACTTTACGAATGTCCGTAACTTTTGACTGGATATTTATCTTTATGAGCAGCTACATGTTTCTGCATTTCTTGCATTTGTTCACTGTAAGAGAAAAATCAAAATAAAATCTTTTATTCAACTCGAAATTCTTATTTACCTTATATGTTTAGGAACCGAATTATAAACATCACGGAACAATTCTGACCAATCAGGTTTGGGTCTTTTCTCAGCTGCAGCAAATTCTGCTAAAATATTCTTTTTAACCTCATCAATCCATTTTTTTTGTTTATCTTCGTTCCAGAGTCCTTTACTTTCCATATATAACCTTAATTTATTAATTGGAGAATCGTTATGGGTCCAATGTTCGACTTCTTCTTTTGGTCGATATGCAGTGCTATCATCTGAGGTTGAATGGTGGCCTACTCTACAATATAGATTTTAATTACATTAAAAAATTGTTTTATAAAGCTTTTTACCTGTAAGTGAGTGCTTCAATTATAACCGGTTTCTGTTCTTTTAATGCGTATTCCTTAGCTTTCTTAGTAACATTGTAAACTGCAAAAACATCATTTCCATCCACACGTAACGTGTGAATTCCATATCCTGGTCCTCGAGATGCAATACCATCCCCACGATACTGATCAATAGTTGGAGTGGAAATTGCATAACCATTGTTTCGACAGAATAGCAAGACAGGGCATTCTAAAGTTGCCGCAAAATTAAAAGCTGCATGTGCGTCACCTTCAGAAGAAGCACCTTCCCCATAATAACAGATCACAACTTTATTTTTTCCTTTTAAAGCGTACGCTGCTCCTACGGCTTGCGGCATTTGTGTACTTAATGGACTTGAGATGGTAACAAAATTTAAATCTTTACAACCGTAATGTACAGGCATTTGGCGACCCTTACCTTAAAAACACCATTCAAGATTTGATTATATTTTATAAGATTTAACGTACCTAAATCATCAATATTTCCATAACATTGGCTCATAAACTGTTTAAGAGTAAATCCTCTCCAAACTAATACACCAGCTTCCCGATATTGCCCATAAACTAAATCAGCATTATCCAAAGCGGCTGCACTACCAATGTGCGATGCTTCTTCTCCATAATTCGTCATATAAAATGAAATCCTTCCTTGCCTTTGTGATTCGTATAAAACTTTATCCATTGTATTTAAAAGCGTCATATCCTTATACATCTTCTCAATTATTTCATTTGAAAGTTTTGGATCTTGATTTGAATCAATTATATTCCCTCTCCGATCCATTACACGATAAACGGGTATTGGGCCATACGTTTGTGGAGTAATAAATTCGAGTTTTTCTGTCCATGATGTTCGAGCCCCGGGAAAGTTTGGTTCAGTTGATAAATACTAAAAGTAACAATTTGTAATGATTTATTATTTAAAATATTTCAAGTTACCTTAATGTGCAGATTGTTACGGAAAATTTGATTGGAAAAGCGGAGGAACATTTTATTTAAAGCCATTTCAATTACAGATAAGTTTGTAACATGTGTTTTTGGATGACCTCCAAGTATTATCAGTGTGTGTTTATTTGCATACTAAAAAGTGTAACTTAATTGAAAGTTGGAAAGTTTAAAGGTCATTCATACATTATGCAATTTAGATTTTAACAGATTCAAATGTGATTTAAGTGGTGAAATCAAATTTTGTTTAATTTTAGTTAGAAGAAATAATATTGAGGTCAATTCAACTAAATTTGGCTAAATATGTATTTATTTTATTTGTGATATTTAAAAAGAAGTACATATTAGATCATAGATCATTATGTATTAGATATTCAATATATTAGATGTAATTAGAAGGTTCCCCTGTATATTTGGTTGCATAAGACGATTGTAAATTTTAATGTTATCAATAAATATTGGAATAATAAAAGTTCAAATGATTTTAATTTTAAACGCAATAACAATTTAAAATCTAACAGAACCATCATTCAAGTTTATTCACAATTAAATTGTTTAGTTTTTTCGTCATTTTTTAATTGACTTAAGTTTGATTTTCTACTTTCCAGAAAACATTTAAACGATTTCCACTGATACCGCATTTCAATTACCTCAATTTCAATGGTTTTTGGAAATTGTTACTTTGATTATATTTCAATTCGTTTGCAATCAAATTTTTTCAATATCATGTTCCAATTTTAATATTAAAAAAAAAATGGAAAGTACTTTAAAAATTGCAGCAGTACAAAGTTATAAAAGAACAAGGAAAATTTAAAAATATCTTTTGAAGGTAGTGGCAACAAAATGTTTTAATGCAGAAATCTTTTTCATAACAAAAAGATGCAAAAACACTTTAAAAATTAACAAAACATTAGTTAAATTAAAAAAAAATGGGAATGTCAACTGTACAAAAACACATCCTTCTACTGTAATTATTAAAGAAAAAATGATATTAAAGCTGTAATAAAGCATTAATTGAAATGAAATAAGTATAAATAATTTAGTTTTCTTCGAATTCTTCTTCCTGTTCTTCATCGAACTCAGGATCTTCATCAGCAGTAGCGTCTTGATACTGTTGGTATTCAGAGATTAAATCGTTCATATTTGATTCGGCTTCTGTGAATTCCATCTCATCCATACCCTCACCTGTGTACCAATGCAAGAAAGCTTTGCGTCTAAACATAGCAGTAAATTGTTCAGAGATGCGTTTGAATATTTCTTGAATGGCAGTGGAGTTACCAATAAAGGTCGCAGACATTTTGAGACCTCTTGGCGGAATATCACAAACAGCTGTCTTTACATTATTTGGAATCCATTCAACAAAATAACTGGTGTTTTTATTCTGTATATTAAGCATTTGTTCATCAACTTCCCTCATTGACATACGACCTCTGAATATAGCGGCTACTGTAAGGTAACGTCCATGGCGTGGGTCACAAGCGGCCATCATGTTCTTTGCATCAAACATTTGTTGCGTAAGTTCTGGCACTGAGAGAGCTCTGTATTGTTGGCTTCCTGTAAAACAAAAATTGAATTTAAAAAAATAAATAAATTTTATCCTTCATTTATTAAAAACATAATGCTTATAAATAGCGAGTTAATGTACCTTTTGATGTAAGTGGAGCGAAACCAGACATGAAGAAATGTAAACGTGGGAAGGGTACCATGTTGACTGCTAATTTACGGAGATCAGCATTCAATTGACCAGGGAACCTAAGGCAGGTAGTGACTCCAGACATTGTGAGAGATACTAAATGATTAAGATCTCCATATGTCGGTGTACTTAGCTTCAATGTTCTGAAACAGATGTCATAGAGCGCTTCGTTATCTATACAAAATGTTTCATCTGTGTTTTCGACGAGTTGATGTACAGATAATGTGGCATTGTAGGGTTCTACTACTGTATCTGATACTTTGGGAGATGGTACTACAGAATATGTGTTCATAATCCTATCTGGGTATTCTTCACGAATTTTTGAAATAAGTAAAGTTCCCATACCAGACCCAGTACCACCACCAAGAGAGTGTGTGAGTTGAAACCCTTGTAAACAATCACAGCCTTCAGCTTCTTTCCTTACAACATCAAGAACAGAATCGACAAGTTCAGCACCTTCTGTGTAGTGGCCCTTAGCCCAGTTGTTTCCAGCACCAGATTGCCCAAATACAAAGTTGTCTGGACGGAATAATTGGCCGTATGGACCGGAACGCACTGAATCCATAGTACCGGGCTCCAAATCTACAAGGATGGCACGTGGTACGTATTTTCCTCCTGAAGCTTCATTGTAATACACATTGATTCTTTCCAGTTGGAGGTAAGAATCTCCATGATATGATCCTGTAGGGTCAATTCCATGTTCATCGGAAATTATTTCCCAGAACTAGAAAAAAAGAAAAGAAATAAGTTTCACATATTC
>JAODAH020022041.1:0-10622 GCA_027574865.2 Coproporus ventriculus
TATATATATATATATATATATATATATATATCGGTCAATCTTTACAAATACCGTCCGAACTTACCCCGGCTGACCTTATAGCCGATCTCGAGTTCGATCCCAGTATAGGAGCACAAGGAATTTGAGAACTTTTAATTTCGATGATTACTAAACCAATAGTCTCTCAATTAAACCAAAAAAAAAAGATTATAGAGTAAAAAATGGAATATATTAATTGATGCTGTTTGGCTTGTTAGATAACCCTAACAAAATCTGGTAAGGTACATATGACCAGCAGGATAACTGAAGTAAAAACTAGTACGTCAAAAAAAAATCAAGCGGTTATTTTATGAATAATTGTTCTTCTTGTCATTTTCTGAAAATAGCTTTTTTTCGAAAATGTAAGATATTTCGCCATTTCTAATTAAAAAAAGAAAGTCTTTTTTATGTGAATCATTATGACATTCTCAAATATTTTTAATAACTAAAACTAAAGATAATCTTATATTAAAATGAAATCTTTGGTATTATTACATTTTTATTTATTTGTTTACTAATAACTTCAATCAGAAGAACAATTTGCAATAATTATCGACTTCTTTCGTATTATTTGAATACGCAAATATTAATATATTTCAAATATCAGGATTAAATGGGGTAAATGAGAGATTTAATTTGCAAAATTATTCTAATTATCTACAGGTCATTATTTTCGTATATACTCGTACTTAAATAAAAATGGACCAATGGCTCCAACAAATAATAATTTATATAAAAACGTGCTAGGCGTGTTTGTGATAACTTTCTCTAACCTCTTTGCAGGCATTCCTATTAACATCTTCAGTTGCAGGTGTCTAGATTTTAACAAAATTCATACTCCACCATTACTTATATAATCTCATCAAAACCTGTATTTTTGGTATAATTACTTAAATACACAATTTATCTAATCGTTTGAAATTGTGCAACTAATTATTCATCAAATATTTTATTTAAATATATTTCATATTAATTATGAAAGCGAATTTCACATAAAAATATGTAAATTGTAACCAACCACTTAGTCAATAAACAAAACTAATAACAGTGTCTGTACGCAACCCTTCCAACCCATAATTTCCGCCTCTTTGAAAAAAAAAGAGGAACAAAGAAGATTGTTAATTAAATTAATTTCATGGCTGATTTATGCTGTGGTGAGCCTATCGATTCTTGTAATCTTAACAGTCTTCTGGGGTCAAGAAACGCATCCTTTTGTTATTGTAAATTATACCACAAGCAGAAAATTGAATTAACACCTGTTATAATCAATTGTGAAATTTTCGAAATTTCATAAAATGCGTTAGTTATGGTTAATAATCTTGATTAACTTCAATCTGTGCCTTTGTTGACCATGAAATTGTTTGCGTTGGCGCACTTTCCAACGCTTATCGCGAACATCAAGAATTTATAATGTGGATAAACACAATAGACAGGCTCAAGATTGCTAAATTGTATATGAAATACACTAATTTCTTTAAAAAACATTAAAGTTAGGTATAGTTTATTCAGTACTATTTCCATTGCACGTCATTATGGCAACGTGACGTCATATAAGCACAATGTTACCAGCTTGTAATATTTCTCCTCGTTTGTGAAACGTCAAAGAATTAAATATTATCCATTAAATTATTTGAGGTTATAAGTCCAATAAATAAAATTATGTAAATATTATTCAAGTTGAAAATATTGTATGAAAAATTGAGCCGATTTTTTATCTTTAAACATTATTTTCAATATTTTAAATTCATTCTAATTTCATCATTCTAATTTTCACTGTGTTTGGGTGATTTACTGTTTTCTTTAAATTTTTACTGTACTTGAAGAACTAAGGGTAACTAAACTGTAGACATAAAATGGAAATTTCTATCCTGTTAACAACTATTAATGTCAAGAATAATGTCATTTTTCTATTAGTTTCTATTTAAAATGTTAAATTCCATGTAATTTATCTTGTCAAAGGTGTCGTCACGAGAATATGCAATAAATATGCACTGAATAATATATATTTTAACGTTAACGATTTCAAACAGACAAAAGGATTCCGTAACAGTTTCGTCTCGCCGTACAATTTTATTGTTCTAGAGAGCTTCTTCATAGCAATTTCTTGAGCAATCGTTATTATAATCAAATTATTCATTTGTCACGCAAATAGACTAGAAACTTACAACTGAACTATTTATAACAAATCAAAATCGATTGAGATTAATAAATCATTCAAAAAGAATAATTAATGTACAAAAAGTAGCCAAACATATTAGCTATTTATACAACTACTATTTTTTGAGATACGAAAAGCTATAAATTATTTGTATATAGGCAAAGAGGTGAGTTACTTAATTATGTAACTAAAAGGTCAAATTTTTTTTTTATTAAATTTTAATTTGTTTATAAAAATGATGGGTTAGTAAAATATTAGCACTGTGAAGTGATCACACAGTTATGTAAATTTAGTAAATAACTTGATTCACCTTTTGCAAATGTATTACTTCAGCCAAATAACAATCAATAAAAAAGATTTAATTTATGTTAATACTCTTAACGCAATATAATGTCCTCGAGAGAAATGATTCAAATAAGAATATTTCTGACGTCAATAAGTTGCAAAATCAATTCAGTTCCTGTTACTTTTATACTCACTTCAATAATTAAAAATAATTTTATAATACAATTTAAAAAAATACGTATTGTGTGTTCATTTGAATCGATGGTTAAAGCCTAAATTGCAATAATATTTCGGCATTGTACAGATTCTTTATGATTATTTGCATTATCTTTTATTATAATTCCTGCTGTGAAAATGATCTGCGATACAAGTACTAACTATAAAGTAGCTTGCACACAAAGATGAGGTGCGGCCGAAGGATAAAATCTTATCTGAAGAAATAAAAACATTTTTCAATCCGTTCCTAGTTAATTGAATATGAATGTCAAGAAGCCGCGCTACATTGCGAAACTCGATTTGGGCACACACGCTCGACTTGATTTAAATTCTTTCTTTTTCTTTTCGTACGGCCGAAATTTAATGAACGGCAGCGGATGGCCTAAGGGGCACCTATTATGATGGTGCAATTTTTTCAACATTCTAATTACATGGACTTAGTACACGTTGCAGATCTATTTATGTTTTAAGAAAAGAAAGGAACCTTGGAAATCATGTCGCGGATAATACCCCCTAATTTTAAAATTGTGTTTTAAATTATGTTAATTTTATAAAAAGATGACGTAGAGTGTATTATAGAATTTAATAATTAAAACTGCGATTAAAAAATAAATAAAATCAGCAAAAATAGAAACTAATAACTTTTGTTCGCGACTATTAAGTAATATTTTTTTATTTATACAAATTTGTGTAATGTATCACTAATTATAACATGCAACATCACACTGAAAAAAGTGGATTAGTACTTGAGAAGGCAATTTTAGTTATCTAAATAAAATTTTATTGACCATAATTACCTAAAAGTTATGGAATTACAAGAAAATTGTTTCGAATTCATAGAAACAGCAACTCCATCAACCGAACATAATAGTCCCGTCATGCAAGCAGTGAAATAGGCAGAATATAGTTTATCTATGCTTAATTTTGTTGGTCTTTTTATGGACTTTGGTGCACTCAAAATGATGCTGCAATCAAAATTTGTGTGAAAAATGTGCTTCAAAAGTTAATGCCATTTTTGTAATGCAACAGCGGACATTTTTCTGATATTTTAAATATAGAAGTTGTAGACAAAATTGAAACTCTGTGAAGTTTCATCAGTTTTTCGCTTATAACTTGGAAAATAAAAAAACACACATACACTCATGCGCGCATTGTAAAGATGTATGATGTACTGTAAAACCCTATAACGCTATGAAAAGCAAAACAAAACAAAAGAAGAGGAAAGGCATTGCCGTTTTTCAACAATGTACACCCTCACACAAACTAACAAACTGCTCAATGATTTTGGATGTGAGATATTCGACCGTCCCGCTTACAACCCGGATTTGGCACCAAGAGAGCTCCATTTGTTAATTAGAATGAAACTGGAGTTAGAAAAGAAAAAGTTCATCACTAATGAAGAGATGAAATACAATGCCAAATAGGTAATATATTGGTTGACGCCAATATGGCATCAGGAGGAATGAGTTCTCTCTACGACAAATGCCTTAATCTTGGTAGAGAATAGGTGGATAAATAACTTATGCCCCTTTGCACCAACACCGCTTAACGGTTAAAGTCGTCTAAATTTCGTTTAAGACTTAAAATGCGTTGCACCACTACGATTAAGATGCATTAAGCGCGTTTATCCTAAACGGTCTGAGGTTGACCGTTTGCGCTACTGTTTAAAGAAAGTGCTTGAAGTGATTGCAATGTCGGAAATTTTATATAAACACGGATTTTATTAACATCGACATTTTACAAGGCGACGATACTAAAATTCTGATTAATAAATAAATAAATTTTGCCATCATGAATCAAATTGCATATTTGGTAAAAAATTTTTATGCAAGAATATATCTAAGAAGTGTAATTTATTATGAGCAAAATTTTTGTGATTTACTTCAATGCACTTAACCTAATTTTAAATGAAAATAATCGAAGTACGGTTCAGTAAAAACCACGATGGATAATTTCTGGAAATATTTCAAAGAAAAAATATTTATTAAATGAACGGTGGAAGTAATTAAAGTATGAAATGAATTGTTATCCACAGTTATCTCTCGCATATATGCGCCATCTACTTAAGGGATGCGAAAATTTTTGTCTACGCAGCTTGGTTGCCATAGCAACCCACTGTTCCCAACACAAAATCTGGTTTAAGCGCGTTTAACTAACTAATGTGTCGTGCCATGCCACCATTTCTTAAACTTCTAACTAAGCTTAGTTAAACGAAAATTTAGTTTGTGTTGGCGCAAACGGGCATTAGATGAACTTCTCAATATATAAAATCTATTTATATTTCCCTTATTTGTTTTTGCCAGCCAAACGTAACTTGAAAAAATTGGCATCATACATTCACCTTTCTTCTAAATTGACTTACACGAGATATACATTCAAACTGATATTTCACTTTCCTATTGGTTTAATTAATAACTATCACAGCAACAGTAATTGCATCTGAAATTTCATATTTTTTTAAATTCATAATTTATAAATGCTTTGCGGTTAGCAAATTTATTTATTTATTTTTTTTTTTGTAAAATGGGCCATCCAGTATAACATTTTTTCTTCTTACCATCATGTACTTACACCTTTTTAGATTTCATTATAGGGCATCCTCTGTATTGATACACAACAAATTCATTTAAAATATGGAAAAAAAATAGAAACACTTGTGTTTTATCAATTATGAAAATAGATTAGAAAATGTAGACTCTAGAAAGTCAGAGATTAAACTTATCTAATATATTCCTTAAGCTTTCCAGCGTCAATTATTCCAGTAGCTTAGTAAACTATTACAAAACATTAACAAATATGAAAAATACGGTGAGATTATCAAATTTTGTGAATAAAGACAAAAGTAAATAAAAAGATACAAAAACTATTAACTGTATTTTCCACTATTTATAATTTTCTTTTCATTTCAGGTAAGCTACGCAACTAGGTAAATTAAAAGTAATTGCAACAATGAATTTGATAAGCACAATATGCAAATGCTTAAACCCGAGAAGAAACGAATATAATAATGTAAGTAGATTTATATCAGCTGTGAAATTGCGAAAAAGAGAGTGGGAGGGAATGTCTTTGCAAGTTAATTTGCATCCTTAAGAATGAAATTACCATAAATTTGTACGTCCCAAATGTTTCATTAACTGTACCAATTATCATCAATCAACTAAACAACATTTTACCAATTTTAAAAGACCCAATACAATAACAATTTTAAAATAAATAAATAAATAAACCTTTCAATAATTACCCACCGACACCATTCAATTCCCGTAATTATTTATTGATGTTGTCAAAAGCGACTATCAAAAAAAAATTTCGGCCCACCCACCTATGAATTGATCTTAATTATTTGATTGTATTATTTAAATGTTACGTTTGAAGGTCGTCTTTTAAAAAATGTGAACGGATAATTTTCCTTAGCCATGATATTTTTTATACTTACATGTAAGATTATTAAAACCAAGCGGACAATACAAAAATGAAATCATGCATGAAACTAAATGAGAGTTTACTGTTCTTATTTTCCTTTCACTTTTAACTAAAGGACGGAAATAACAGATTTATAATGGATTGTTGCGGAGCTTGAAGTATAAATTATTATATTGAGAGACATTTTCAAGGAAATTGCTTTTGTGCAAGAAGATTGACACGTGAACGAATTTATAAAATGGTCTATGCACATTACTAAATAATATGAATATCGTAATATTCATTACGCAATTTTATCAATTAATAATATAATTATGCACTTCATAGCGTTTTAAAAAATCAAAAAGTGTACTCTTTCTCGAGGTCATAGAGTAAGCAGACAGCAATCCAGATAGTCTAGCCAACCTTACATTTTATTTACGTGGACGAGTCCGGATACGCCGAAAGTAGCGCATCTGCTAATAATTTTACCCATGCATCGTTATTAGCAAACTTCCAGTTGAACTTCTTTGACAAGAACAGAATTTAACACACTGGTGAATGCGGGACCTATCCGTATCCCTAAAATGAGTTGGATAACTGTAACTCACATAGCAAGGCATTACCCTCTGACCAGCATACGGTTTACCACTGCCACTACGAGTCCAACACCAATGATCGGTAGGGGAATAATAAAGTTAATAAGTTTGCTAGTTTATCAAATAAATATGTAAAAGTCTACATTTTGGACTTACTTTCTTTGCTGCGAATGAGTTTTGAACAAATAGTTCCAACTAGAAAAGCATTAGAAGAGAAGAGTTTACTGATAGAAACAGAACTTAATGAACAATTTCATACAATCTAATTTTCTGCAAGTGGTTTGCAAATTGTTTTAAATTTCACATGTAACTGTTAAGGTTTCACTCTAAAACTATGGGCTTTTTAGTTAATGCTACTTCCTTTGAGTAAGAAGCATGCGTAGTAAATTCAAAGATGAAATTTCAACCATTATTTCCAAAAAATGACATTGAAGTTTAAAGCACGAGCCTCAAAAATGGCCATTTTGTACTTTTTTTTACATTTTAATCTACAAAAAAATGTAGATGTGCTCAAATCAACTTCTGAATAACATGTATCAACGCGTATTGAGTGCCTCTGTAGGCCAGTCATACTTACTTGCATATTGTCGCTCTAGCGGCAACACCGGCTACCTCATTTTTTTGTGAAATTATTTTTTATTCTGTTGGATCTCAAATTTCCCGCGGAATCGTTCGGTTAACTCAGCTGAGTGATCAATGTTGCAGCGAACTTTTGGCCAAATCGAATTTTAGCATATTTGGAGTGCTGGGAATTGAAAAAACGCGTTTGCTTATGCAAGTAAGTATGACTGACTTATAGAGGAACTCTATACGCGTTGACACATGTCATTCAGAAGTTGACTTGATCATATCTACATTTTTTGGAGATTAAAATGTAAAAAAGTGCAAAAATGGCCATTTTTGAGGATCGTGCGCTTGGCCAGATAAGTTTAAAAAAACTTGACCAAGGAGAAAAACCTTTTTATTTTATGCAAATCTAAAGTTCTAAGGGAGGGGGCAGCTATGATCTGGAAAAATCGCCTATTTTCGATCCACCCTAATATACATATATCACTGATTTCATTCGTAAAAAATTTAGGGGCATATACTTAAATAAATCACTTTTAAATAACATTTATAAATGCAAAAATATTTTATACAAAGTGGTATTAAAAATGTCAACAATTAATCTACTGACAAATTTTTAAGGCAATACAATGGTGAGTGTAAATAAAATTCAAATTTACATAACAATAAGGGAATATCCCGCCTCAATTTATCAATAGCTTGTGGTACGGCAGTTTACCGTCTTACTTTTCATTGTCTATCACCACAATTCAAACAATAAATAGCTATTGGCAACTAAAAAAAAAACCCAATTCGTGATCGATTTATTATATCGCATTTAAAACTGGAGTAATGCAACACCTACAAAAATATCAACGTGCTGTTACATAAAATAATATTACGATATCGTTCCAGTTCATAGAAAGCTTTCTAGTTATATTTTTATTTAACTTTTACTCAATTTACCTTTTACATTTAAAGAAATAAACTATTTTCACAAAGAAGAAAGTGAAAATGCGTGTATTTTTCCAATTCTGAAAAATAATTATTCTCCGACCTAGTTAAGTAAGTAAATGTGTCACAATTTCTTTCCGTAATAGAATTATCGAATGCTTAATTTTCCCTAATTACATATAATTGAATGGTTTGTTTTTTTTTTTTCGCAAAAGTAAGTGCGTAAAAATGTAGCAAAATACTGTTACAAAGGAAATAGAATTATGAGATATGCACAGAACTACTTATTACACAACAAAAGACTTGGAATATTGTGCAAGCAAGTCGCTTGTTCTTTCTTAAATGTGCCTCATGTTCTTAATCTATTATTAATTTCCACTCGTACATTCTTTAGTTTTATTACTTCAATCGGTGCATATACTCGTACTTTCTAATAATATTTGGAATAGATTAGTTTTGGTGAAATTTCTTGAATGTCAATGAAAGTGAGTAGCAATATTTGTTACAAGTACGAGTTACGAATTACTCTATATAAAAAAAACATAGTCAAACATAATATTTTAAAAATTTGCATTTTCTACGAGCAAACATACTTTCTTAGGGGTGTATAATATAAAATGTAGTGCCGGTGAGACTCTAACTCGCGATCATTTGCTTTCCTCGAAAAGCCCGGAAAACGAAAGGTGGTGAGTTCAAGTGTTTTTTTTTTCTGGGGATCGTCTTTCTTTCATATCCGGAAAGAAGAAATTTAGTGTTTTTGTATAAAAAATATTTATTCAGGTTTTGTTTTCTACAAATTTTAACTTATGTAAGTACTTGTTCATGCTATAAAATTATTTTCTAACATATTCTTGGTTCATTATACTGTGAATGCAAAGAAAGTAGGAACTGCCCTCAAAACTTAACAATTAACAAGAATTGAATGTCAGTTATTGTTACTGCTTAACTGTTAATTCACTCTTAGTTATATAACTAACTAATAATATAAATGCAAGTTTTCAATTAGCATGCATAAATTATTTTACATTTACATAAATTTTATAAAAAAAAAGTGACAGTATTATACAACAATTATAAAACAATTAAAGAGCTACGTGAGTTAATTTTGGCAGTTACATTATTCTCTTTAATTATACCATAAAAATTTCATTATGTAAAACTTCATAAAAAAGATTTACTTCTTTATAATATTTGCTTGTAGGTGTGTGACTGTTATATTTCGCCCCCGTGAAATGAGGTTGTTACCCGGTTTGTTGACAAGCATTCACTTTAATAACTTCTGACATTTCGCAAGTTATAACTGCCCATTTTTTTATTTGATACATTGCATTATCATATTGGGCGTGTTTCTCAAGGTCCAAGGTGTAATTTTATAAGAAACAACATAATTTCCGTACTGATTTGGTATGACAATTATCACGAATAGTCGATAAAACTGAAATTGTTACGCGTCTGGACAAGTGGGCTTGTGAGAAATTTAATCGTTTTAAAGGAAGGGCAAGGATTATTTACTTCATCACCTTGAAAGTTAATTTGTTTTTAATTAAAATGTAAACTCTCTTTAATTCATACAAGTTTTTTTTTATAAAAATTTAATATTAAAAGGGAATAACAAAAACAGTTTTTCAGTAACAATCAAATGTTCAGAAAAATTAAATAATAAAACATCAAGATTCAAAATTGTTATTTCAAGAAATTCCGGGAATAGGGAAAATATAGTGATAATTTTGTTTAAATGGAGTTATAAATACCTAATCAAAATGCAAGGAAGAATAATAATTGCAGAAAAGGATAAAAACAATTAAAGCGTAAAGCACTATTTTAAATGTTTGAGAAGAATCACTACATTGCTTTTCACTTTTGACTTTTATGATTTAACATACTAATTCTATGTACATATTATGAGTGGAATATTGATTGAAACCGTAACGAATATCATAGCTTCATTGAATCGAAGATTAAACTGCGAAATGAGCTTTTATAAATTGGCCAACCTACATATTTAGTTTTAAAGCGTCTAACGTTTGAGCTTCTTAAGTACTTCCATTTCTTTTAAATATCTTATCATGTGATCTGTTATTTTATTATGTTTTCCATTGGTCGTTCATCCAGGGTTTAACAAAAATGGTTAACTTCTACAACTAAAAATAAAGAAAAATGTTTGATATAAACATACGAGGGTGGGGTAAAAAGTTTCCGGCCTCATAAAGAAAAACAACGTTTTTGGATATTTTTTGCTTTATTTTTCAACATAATCTCCACCAAGGCGAATACATTTTTCATAGCGATGCTCTAAAGCAGTGATTCCATATTTATAACTCTATTCGTCAAGCCGCTCAAAACAGCATCGATGATTTCCTCGTTACTGTCAAATTTTTTACCTCCGAGTTATTTTTCAGGTAAGAAAACAAATGACCCTCGGGGGGGGGGGGGGTTAAATCTGG
>JAODAH020022084.1:0-10109 GCA_027574865.2 Coproporus ventriculus
GAAAAAACGTTTGTTGGAATTTGAAATGGTAAAATTGATAATTTGGAGTTTCAGCGTGTTACTTGTTGGGCGATTGTGGTATAAACAAAACACGGTCGGTCCGCTGAGCCTTGTCGAATATTTATGCCAGTTGTCATCAATCATTTCATTACCAAATTTACAGTGATATCGTAATTAATTAGTAAATTGCGCCCCCTCCTCAGGTGATGCACGTGTTCTAAACAATGAACTTCGAAGATGAATGCATGTATGAAGATTCAGGGAACGAGACGAGTGGTGATGATGTTGATTTCGGAGTGGACACAGATGGATGCTCCCACGCAAACATACAGAATTATGAAGAGGAATACCAGTTTGAAGTACTCTCCACTGAACAGATCGTCCAACACATGAGCGACAGCATAAAAGATGTGAACACAGTAGTGCAAATTCCATCCACCACAACTCGTATCCTTCTCAATTACTTCAAGTGGGATAAAGAAAAGTTAATGGAACGTTTCTATGATGGAAATCAAGATGATTTGTTTAAGGAAGCACACGTCATCAATCCATTCAAAAAACCTCCCCCTATACAAGTCAAAGCGAAACGGAAGGTAACTGGTGAGTTGGGTTATTACTCCATGCGTCGTTAGCCAATAATTATCTGATGGCTTGCAGCTGCCGAAGAATGCGATATATGTTTTATGGTGCTTCCACCCACCGAGATGACTGGGCTCGAGTGCGGCCATCGCTTTTGCTATCCATGCTGGAATGAATATTTGACTACAAAAATTATGGAAGAAGGTGTAGGGCAGACTATTGCCTGTGCTGCTCACAACTGCCCCATTTTAGTCGATGATCAGACTGTCATGCGGCTTGTTCGAGATAGCAGGGTTCGCTTAAAATATCAACATCTTATCACCAATAGTTTCGTTGAATGTAATCGACTTTTAAGGTGGTGCCCCAGTCCAGACTGCACTTACGCCATTAAGGTAATTAAACACATTTTTCTATCTTACACCCTTATTTTGTATGGGAACCTTGGTCAGTGTTTACTTCAAAATAATTTAATGTGTAAGAAGAATTTCTACAATAAATACTGTGAAAGATATATTTATTTAAAAAATATTTGTACAGTGTGCATAAAAACGTAATAATTTCATTAAATATGGATATTATTGAAAATACATATTGATAATCTAACATCTACAAAAATATAATTTATTTAATTTTTATCTTATTCTACTCAATAATATTACTAGAAAATTCCAAACTATTTCTTCTTGCTTTTCAATATGTGAAAACAAGTAACCACAGCCCTTTGTATTAAATTTTATTAGCTGAATATTTATACATAATTATTTTATAGGTGACATATGTGGATGCAAGACCGGTTTTATGTTTATGTGGCCATTCATTTTGTTTTGCGTGTGGTGAGAACTGGCATGATCCGGTGCGTTGCAATATATTGAAACGTTGGATAAAGAAGTGTGATGATGATTCAGAAACGTCAAATTGGATAGCGGCAAATACGAAGGAGTGCCCAAAATGCAATGCAACTATAGAAAAGGACGGAGGGTGTAATCATATGATATGTAAGAATCAAAGTTGTAAAGCTGATTTTTGTTGGGTATGCCTGGGTCCTTGGGAACCGCATGGGAGCAGTTGGTATAATTGTAACCGATTCGATGAGGATGAAGCCAAAGCAGCTCGAAATGCACAAGAGAAATCCCGTGCCAAATTGCAAAGATATTTATTTTATTGCAATCGTTACATGAACCACATGCAATCGTTACGTTTCGAGCACAAATTGTACATGTCCATCAAAGATAAGATGGAGGAGATGCAGCAGCATAATATGAGCTGGATCGAAGTACAATTTCTAAAAAAGGCTGTAGATATCCTTTGTGAGTGTCGGCAGGCTTTAATGTACACTTACGTTTTTGCATTTTATTTGAAAAAAACTAACCAATCTGTGATATTCGAAGAGAACCAAAAAGATTTAGAGACTGCCACGGAAATGTTAAGTGAATACCTCGAAAGGGACATCACGCAAGAAAATTTGATCGATATTAAACAGAAAGTACAAGATAAATATAGATATTGTGACGGTAGGAGGAAAGCTTTACTCGAACACGTCCATGAAGGGTACGAGAAAGATTGGTGGCAATATTCAGATTAATTGCTATTATTTTTACTTTTTTATTTTACAATCACTTTTTTAAACAAAATGTTTTAAAATGGGCGAGGAAGAGTAATTTTAATATAAAAATTTATTTGTTATAATTAAAAAAAAAGAAAAACAAACGTCATAAAAATGTATATATTATTTATTTTCTTCTTTGGCCCATTAAGAAAAATCTATTTATTAAAGGTGCATAACGGTTTCACTATATTATAGAATAACAATGTTTAATGTGTTGTTCATTTATTTATTGATATATATTTATTTATGCTTTAATGAATAGTTGCGCCCCTTTTCACAAACCTTATTTTCATTTATTTAAAAACTAGATTTAAGTGGTGAATAATTAATTAGTAAAACGAAGACATAATAATGTCTAAAACAGAAACATTCATCATTACAATATGATGGAAACTCTAAGGTTAAATTAAAGAAATCTGTAAGAAAAAAGAAAATTTTTGCAGAAAAAAATTTAATCAATTTTTTTTTTTTCAAATTTTGAAATGCATTTACATTTTTTCTTATCAATACTGAAATGCTTTTCTTTATAAATTACAAAAGAATAGCAAAACAGAAAATTTTAAAGATGTCAAACAAAATATTTTCAACAATAACCAGATTTATTCAAATTTGCAAACTGTAAAAAAATTTTGAAAATTTTGCAAGATTAATTTACTATCAACAAATCTTAATGCAGGTATGTCAAAAACATATAAAGTTGTTCAAAATATGTTCAAACTGTACCTTATTCAAAATATCTTCCCATGTAATAACAAAACAATTCCTTCCAAATGGTCTACAAATTCCTTTTTACACTAAGTATACTCAAAGAAAAGTATTTTTAGAATATTTCTTTAGAAAGATGTATTTTGATATTGCAGTTGTTAGGAAAAATAAATAAGAAAGAATGGTGGGGCCTGTCACAGATTTTTGAATTCACAAAAATAAGAAAATTTTACATTTGTGCTTTAAATGAATTAAAAATTAAATTTCTCTTGAAATTGGCAGATTTTTGGTCAGGGTAATAAAGATGAAAATCATTTGAATAAAAGAATTTTTCATTATCTGAATGAGTAACAAATTCTCAACTAAATAATAGAAAAATGTATTTGCTACTTGCTCTCTTAAAAAAAAAATTAGATAAAATTAAATTATCAATATCAACATTTTGAGCAGTAAATCATTTTATTACAAGTAATTGTGAAATATAAAAAAAAACAACGGTATGAAAAGTAATTTTAAGAAAGGTCATTTCAAGTTCATGACATTGTAAGGTTGAAGGTGATTTACATATGTCCTTGAAGTTTCAAGCTAATATTTTTTGCTTCACTAATCTACTACACCAGTGTTTCAATTAATATTTTTTTTAACCAAAATTACATAAATGGGCCATTCTACAATTTTACTTCCATGAATTTGTTTTTATGTGTTTAACCTTAAAATTTCTAAATTTTGTTAATAACAAATATTTTCTTGCGAATATTAAATTAAATTTCTGTTATATGATTTTTTGATGGTATTTAATTAAATCCTTGAACAATATTATTTGATAAGATATTTCGGTTATTGGTCATAGAATTGTTTCTTTATTTTCTTTTAATATATTATTTCTATATTGATAACATTTCGGTTATTTTGTTAAGTAAATCATGTATTTTTTGTAGCGAACTTGAAAAGTTCATACATGAAATCTAAATGTCTGTGTGTGTGCGCGCGCGTATGTGGCTCTATTATCTTGAGGTAGTTTTAAATTCTGATTGAAAATTTGGAAAGTATATCGAAAAATAATGGGGGTAGTTCCTTTGTAGCATTTTGGTAGTTGTTGTGGAACATCCCAAAAATGGGGGTCAAAATGTGACATTTTTTTAAAATTTTGCGCCATTCTGTTTTGTCACTAATAAAGTTGAAATATTTCAATGCAGGTTATGTTATCTGTCATTCACCCAATAGCTCGATAATGAACTTCTTGTTAATGTAAGCCAACCTATAAAAATAAAATGAAACCCGTAACTATTTTAATGTAATTTAAAATGTTAGCAGAGCAGAGGGGATGAGAAGGAATATTGTTATCTCCTTACTCATTTACTCTATTTTCAAGTGTGTTTTGATAATGCTCTGAAGCATTCTCAACTTGTTTTGGAAACAGATAGATTTTTCATTGCATTTGTGAAAATTGTACATAGTTTTTTCCAATTTCATATTTTGAAACTCCCCAATTTCTTTACTTGAGACTTTATTACTTCATTCTGCAAGGTCTTTAGCTTTTGAGATTCATTAATTTTTCTCTCCTTGACTTTAGTTTTGTGTAGCCAATAAATCATCAAACATTACAATTTCCCTCGCATATTAATCATGAACTCTTGTGAAATATTTTGATAATAGAGTTAAAAAATGATTAACATGCAAAATTAATTGTGCAAATGCATTTATATTCTTTTCCACTTTTATTTTCATTTTTCCGCGATTTTTTTTTCTAGTTTAACTTGGTCTTCTTATTTACATATTTGTTCTTTATCACACAAATTTATAATTTTTGAGAATGTCATCTACCATTGTAAAACTCATGTAATGATGCAGTTTTGAGTCACAATCATAGAAACAGACAGTTTTGTGTTTATAAACATTTATTAATAATTTGAACCATTTAATAAAAAAAAAAAAAAAACAGATCAAACATTAAAAGTATGCGGTGTGTTGGCCACAAATCTGTTATTCTATATCTATACAGATTTATATATAAACCGAGCTTGGTCGCAAAAGTTTACAAATGTACAAAAAAAATTAAATAAATAGACTCCACCGAAAGTAAAAAGAAATTCCTTTATTAGTTCAATTATAATTAGATCAATATTAAATGCTATACACTTTTGCGATCGAGTACTCGCCCGGAATAATTTGCCGTTTAAAAGTAAAGTTGAAAGAACCACGTACTGCACACCCCCTGAGAATTTACTTTTTAGTCCCAGGGGGCTGCATCGGTTTACCGCGGTCTTTTCCCCGCAATTTAATCCCAATTGCCTTTTCAATCTTTCCGAGGATTACATTATTGGGAATCCCCCTTCCCGCTTCATAATCTGTGATGATTTGTGGTTTTTCATTGATTTTGGTCGCCAGTTCTTTTTGACTTAGCCCCTTCGATTGTCTGCCTTGTTGTATCAATTTCCCAATATCCAATGAAATCGGTTCGTGCCTCAATTCTTCCGTTTCACGATCCAGTTTTGCTGTATTCTTTGTGGCAGTATGTTGCTTATTGCTACCTGCACCCCCTGCAAGAATTATCAGTAGTAAATTACTTCTTGACTAAATTAGGAATATTCTAGATGGAGTTCACTTACATTTTTGTTGTGTTTCAACTGCTGCTCCCTGACGACGAGCCGCATTTACTGCCTGTTCGCTTTTCATCGTCGAGGCCTTCGGGGCCCTTTTTTTCAATATGGTAAATGTGTCCCAATCAGACATCTCGTGCCTATTTTATACAATCCGGCTCACTTAAGCAAAACAACGCGAATTACGCGTTCAGTTCAACGTAGACGACACGATTGAAGTTTGTCAACTTTGATAACATTGCAAAACATATCACCTGAAATTAGGTGCACAATCGCGCAGACAAATTAAAAACATCAAAAATGACACTAGAAACCATAAATCGGGAATGTTAAACACCACAATAAATTTAAAAATGAATATAATTAACAATTAAATTAAATTTAGAATCTTATAATGACACAATTTAAAAACGTACCACTTTTTCATGATATTCACTTTCATGGATTACTACATCTAGCGTATAAGAAGTTGCCTAACTTATCACGAACCCTTCAATCGAATTTTTTCCGCAAAATTATGCAACAAATGGCAATATACGTTTTCCAACCTCCTGAATTTGAAATTTATCTATTTTTGCTTAACATTATCTCTGAATTTATTTTTAAACTTCTACCAAAATCCTCGAATAAATAAAATTTACATCTAAATGTTTCTTTGATGTTGTACATAAATCGCAACTTTTTCATCAATTTTTCTTTTACAAACTCTTTAAATGTTTTCCACGTGCTAATTTTTCGTTTTGACGACATTTCGATATAATGATAGACTTGTCTCTGATCGTGTTAAAATGTCAAAATATTTTCTGTCATATGATGTTGACAAAGTTTACTTAGATTAAAATAAAAGTGATAATATTATGATTAAGTCTGTAAATAGTTAGAACAATAAGAGAGTTCATTGTAACTAGAGTTGCAAAAAATGGTATACTTTGCTACTTATTTATCTTTGTTTTTTTACAAAATTTTCATTTTCAGTCTTATCAGGATGATGAGGAAGGTGGAGCCTTCGATGGGCACCCTAGTTCTTTTCCAAAGGATTTTGGTTATGGGCCATTCGATGGAGAACAAGATATTACTTTGACACCTTCTGGTGAACAAAAACCACGAATTTTGTTAATGGGGTTACGGAGGTAAAAAATTTATTGAAAGATATTTTCGGCAATATAATCTGATTTATTTATTAAATCGGGTAATTAAGTTACATATTATTTCACGCCGCTTAGATTATAACTTAAATTAAACATAAAACGGCCGCCTACATTTAATAACAAATTTGTTCTTACTAGACTAAACTTGACATAAAGAAAACAAATATTTGTTAAAACCATTGATATGAGGCATTTTCTTAATATCAATTAGGAGTACTCTGATTAGGTTAAATAGTTTATTTTTTTTACCAGGTTACTAACAATATGAACGACCACGCTACTTACAGGTTATGTTATAGTTTTGTTCCTCATATGACACAATTTGAGTAACCTGCTGAATAGTGATCTCTAGCAAGATTACTTTGGTAGCAAACAGGTTGATAAACCTTCTAATCAAATGAACACTTCTTGGTCTGTAACCTGCAGTAGTGTTATTTTGCAACCAAAAGTTACAAAATTGGGACTGGAGCCAAATTCACTGATTTCTATTTTTTACATTCATGACTCAAAAAACCTGAATTCTGGGTTCACTACCGATTACACCAATCAGTACACAATGGCTTGTTCATTCTTACTTATTTACTATGTTAAAAATTCCCTAATATTTCGAATTTTTTTTCCATAATTCGAACTTTTTATAGCATTATAGAAAAAATAAATAAAAAATTTTACCGATACCGAGATTTTGCAAGAAATATATAATGAAAAGAGGAACATTGTGGAGGAAGAAAAATCCATTGAGGAAATACCTAAATCAGTCATATTAACAGTTCCGCAAACTCTGCAAAATATCAAGGAATTGAGAAATATTATAGAATGCTTGAACAATATGGACGAATCTTTTTTTCATGCTGTATACCAAATAACAAGTTTTGCCTGTGATGAAAAGTTGAAGTCCTTGATATAAGCAAAATTTCCTAATTCTTCAAATTGCATTGAAATTTTAATTAATCAATTCTAAAAAATTCTAATCCAATAAAAGCAAAAAAAAAACAAAAAAATAACATCCATATCTATTTTTAACCATAGATACATTAGCGAAGACAGCCCTAAGTCTATTAAAATAAGAAGAAAACTAGATAATCTGAAAATTTACAAGTTTTATCTGCGTTTCACGACTTTTTGTATAATTCGAATTCGCTGAAAATTCGAATATTTCCTTCGGTCCCTTCGAGTTCGAATTAAACAAGTTCCACTGTATTATAATATTTTAAATTTAGGCAGTTTGGGTGATTTAGATTTTATGGATTGGTGATATTCTCTTTTAAAAATTTGGTAACCCTGATTTGCACTATTCAAACTTGCAGTTTACAACCTAGCAGCCTTGATAGAGATCATAAAAACATCTGTGGTGTTACGCAACTGTTGTGCACAACTATTTCATTTTAATACATAATTAAAAGAAAAGTTAAAGAAATATTTGTAAATAGAAAATGGTTTTGAAAGATATTTAATTTGAAGATTTGTTTCTTATCAATATCATTAGTCATCCATTTTTATTTTTATTATTTTGTCCTTTTATTATGATACTTTAATGGAAAGGAAAATTTTAGGTCTGGAAAATCTTCAATACAAAAAGTGGTTTTCCACAAAATGTCCCCGAATGAAACCCTATTTTTAGAAAGTACAAATAAAATTGTTAAAGACGATATAAACAACTCGAGCTTCGTGCAATTTCAAATTTGGGATTTTCCCGGTCAGATTGATTTCTTCGATCCAACATTTGATTCAGATATGATATTTGGAGGCTGCGGAGCATTAGTTTTCGTAATTGATGCACAAGTAAGTAAAAATAAATATATAACAATAATAAAATTGTGCAAAATTCTTCTAGAAATAATGAAGAAACGAAAGAAATTTTTTTATAATTTTAGGATGATTATATGGATGCATTAACGAAACTGAGTTTAACTGTTGTAAAAGCCTATAAAGTAAATCCAAATATAAAATTTGAAGTTTTTATACATAAAGTGGATGGTTTAGGGGACGATTTTAAAATGGAATCTCAAAGGGACATTCATCAGCGGGCCACTGATGATTTATCCGATCAATCAATGGATCAAATCCATCTTAGTTTTCATTTAACTTCGATATATGATCATTCGATTTTCGAAGCGTTTTCTAAAGTAGTGCAAAAATTAATTCCACAACTACCAGCACTTGAGAATCTACTAAATATTTTAAACACTGTAAGGATGTTTAGACCCCGAAAAATAATTCTTTATTAAAATTTTTCCTGTTTCAGAATTCAGCTATTGAAAAATCATTTTTGTTTGATGTTGTTTCAAAAATATATATCGCAACAGATTCAACACCTGTTGATATGCAAAGTTATGAATTGTGCTGTGATATGATTGACGTAGTTATAGATGTTTCCTGGATATATGGGTATGTAAATTATTATTATTTTTCTATAAAGTAGAATAAGAAATTAAATTGAAAAGTAATATTTATTGCATGTGCTGCCTAAAATTTCATATATTTAATAGAAAAATGTGCTTTTTTAAATTCTTTTGCATTTCTAACCTCAAATTTATTGCTTTTTTGAGTTATGCCTAAAGTTTTTATCATAAATATGAGATATTGTATAATAAAGATGGTTTTAAATTAAAATAATTAATACTTTAAGGTACTACATACTTTTATTTACTTTACAACTGTATTAAGGTACGTTTCACAAACACCAATTAACGTTTTAGTTTCCTTAACGTTTTGATAAATATTACATAACCTCTAAATTTGAGCAGTCCTTGTCACACCTAATTATCATATGACTATAATTACGTCAGATATTAATTATGAAATTTGCATAAATCTGAATAGTCATACCGTTTGTTCAAGCCAATTTGAAGGTGTAAATCCACCATTACTTTCCATTTTTCCACAATGTTTATGTTTTTCCTCTACATCTTCTATAATCCAATTGTTTTTTATGTTTGTTTTGTACTTACCTTCTATTTGTAAAAATCTACAATCTCCAAACGTGTTTACTTGAAATTAATTGACTTTCTTTCTATTTTATACCAAACATGAAAATGAAACAATTTTAAGGGTACGAGAAGAACAGGACGCTGCAGCTTTTGATGAACAAAGTTCTAGCCTGATTAAACTAAATAATGGCACGGTTTTATATTTAAGGGAGGTGAATAAATTTTTAGCACTGGTTTGCATTCTACGAGAGGACAATTTTGAACACAAAGGTATTAAATTTTATTTTATTGTTGTAACTGTTGGTTTTTAACAACTTCCATTTTTGTATACCTCTTTTGTTTTCATTTTATTGTTACGAAACTGACCTTTTTCCAGGTTTTGTTTTATTTTGATTACCTATTTTACTATACTGGCCCATACACGATACAATCGGTAATACGACCTGCAGTACGATAAGTGGAAGGTCAAATCGTAGGACATTTAGTTGCAACCAAATCGTTATTTAGTTCCAACCAAATCGTTACGATCTGTAGTGCAGCC
>JAODAH020022145.1:0-26911 GCA_027574865.2 Coproporus ventriculus
TTTATATATATATATATATATTATATAAAAGGTTGCCCCCTTCCACCTTGTATATATATTGTACATATATAAATAATTAAAAAACTAGAATTTTCTCTCAAAGAAATCGAACTTAAATATACGAAAACTAGTTTTCTATTTATAATATAAATATTTATGTGAATATTTCTGATTGTACTAATTAAACATGTAGTGAATGCAATGAAAATTAAACATCGTATCAAATATGTAAATAATAGCTATTTGAGCAATTGAGGATTTACTTATTTATATTTGTTGATTAGTAAAGCGGAGAATGTTTTATTAAGATGTGCTTAGAAAGATATGCGCAATTAACTGATTAAAAAAGCAATGCTAAAAAGCAAATACAATGTCAAATATTTAAAGATCATCAAGAAGGTTTATTTTAAATCCAAATGAGCTCCAAGCTCAGAAATTATACTGACTTTATATTTTTAATTGTAAAAAATTATTGATATTTGAAAACAAGTTATCTCTAAATAATACTAACTAAAAAAAGAAATGTCTGTAAGATAACTAGAAATCTGCACAAAAATAGAACTTTACTATTGCAATTATATAAAAACAAAATTATTAGATAAAGTGAATTATGTAAGATATGTCGATTTAAAACAAGAAAGTTCATGAATCATTTTCCTACTATAACTGGTAACTATGTGTAATCGGTAATTTACAGAATTCTGCTATATTTGGAAGCTAAAATTGTCACCTTAATTAATTTAATCATTAATCCTACTTGTCCTTTCAGAATCACCGAAAAGTATTACAAACTGTCAACATTATATGTGTTTATGATGCCATATGTAATAATGGATGTACAACGTATTTTGTGTTGTATGACATATACATAATTTTAGTTTCAAATATAAGATTTTTATAGTATTTTTACATTTGTTAAAACTAGATAAAAGTCTTTACATTCAATCCCTAGAAAATGCAATTCTGTGTACAAAACTATAATGAGATTGTCAAGATCTTAATTTACAAATCATCGAAAGTATCGAATCAGGAAGAAGTCAATATATTTATTTATCTAATCTCAAAAAATATTTGATTTTGTCAGTAACAATATTTTTTAATCAGATTGCAAAGCAATTGAAATCGAAGGCCTTTTTGTTAAGTAGTATGTTATTTTACAGATACCTTCTTTTATTTGTTTAAAATTTATATATAGGAATCATTTCATCTCCGTGATTTTATTATGACGTAAGTATTTAAAAGCCGATTTAAAAACAAACCTTATAACTCCTAGTATTTTAATCTTCTTCATATTTTATAAAAAGTACAACAAATATTGTATTTTTTTGTATCAAATAAAGTTTTTAAATTACCTTAGTGCTCATTTTAATCACATTTATTCACGAGGAACGTTCTTAAGTGCAATTCCTAATTTGTTGTGTCCTTGGAGAAAATAAAATTTAGAAGAATTGCGGTGAAAGGACAATAAAACTCTAATTCAACTTAACTTCGTACCTGCGAATAAAGATTGAATGATATTTATTAGTTGTAATATTAATTTATAATTTTCAATTACTACCCTGAAGAAATTATGATGTCAGGAACGAAACGTTGGCGTTAAATTAAATACGAATTTTATTGTCCTGATCACCACAATTTTTCTAAATTTTATGTTCTTAAATGCATTAAAGGATTCTAAAGTTCATAGACAGACAAGTCTTCTATAAATTAGTCATTAGTCGTCTGATTTTATAGAAAAGAAGGGAAGGTACTTAGACCATCAAATGTAAGTTATGATTATATGCACTAAATGTTATTATTATTATAATTATTATTTGCTATAATTAATCTATATCCTTAAATTATGTTTTAAAGCCATAATAACTGTAAAATTCTAGAGAATGTTGTTATTTATATATCTGTTTTGGCACATATTTTTAAATTTGACGTAAAACGACTTATAGTACTTTTATTATCAGTCTAAATATATACCTTTTAAAACATTTTATATAGATTATTTGTGATGAACGAGATTTATTTATAGTTTTATTTTTGAAATACGCAAAATAATGAACAAATATTTGTTAGACAAAAATCCCTACACCACATTAAAAACTTTGTGTTATAACGTTATATAACCTATACATAATAACCTTATTATGGTACCCGGCATTTTACAGTTCGTATTAAATGTATCACACACAATTGTCACTATCAGATTGATGTTTTGTCAAATGAAAGAGACATTCACGATAAATCGTCTGAGAAATGTCAAATAAGGTATTGTTCTGCTTTAAAATTAATCTTAATTTTAATGGATAAGTGATTGTGTGAAAAAGAACCACTAACTTGTATAAAATTTCTGTCGCGTCAAATATGTACACAATCTATTTGAATTATTTTGAATCAAACAGGGTACGTGTTGATAACTTTTGCAGTGCTGTAAAATCAACAAAAAAATCAATTTTAAATTAATTATATATTTAAATAAATATGGGTAAAGTAGAAAAAATATATACAATTCCTGCATAACGAATTTTAAGGGATGTTCGTTTTTAAACATGCACGCGTACCCTAAAATGTT
Source organism: Coproporus ventriculus (assembly GCA_027574865.2). Classification (NCBI taxonomy): domain Eukaryota; kingdom Metazoa; phylum Arthropoda; class Insecta; order Coleoptera; family Staphylinidae; genus Coproporus; species Coproporus ventriculus. The sequence continues at coordinate 2,564 of JAODAH020022145.1, forward strand.
TCGTTATACAATATATTGTATAAAATACTATTGTTCACAACTGTTTGATAATCTGTCAATTATTTGCGATTTAGTCAAGGCTATTACTTTTCATTATGCACAGCAGTATATTTATAATCAATCATAACTTGTGAATATTTAAATAAATGATGAGACTTATCTCCAATCGGTTCCTAGCTTTAAAAATGAGTTTTTTTTATAACTTTTATTAATCTATGATCAACCTATTGGTAGGGCCGGAGACTTGCCAACAGTCCGGGTATGGAAATTTTCATAAAATAATTTTGAAAGAGGAAAAAAAAATTTTAAAAAACTGTGTACTTTTTATGAAAACATTTTTGTAGGACCTAAAAAAAATTCATATTTTCATTTTTATAGTTTTCTTTGGTACACTTACAAATTTTCATTTTTCCGGGTATGGAATTTCATACGCGGATATTTCTGCCTATGGAATGTTCGATACCTGTCAGAGGGAACTCTCCTGACCTGCCCATTGGCGTGCTTTTGATTATTATTATTATTATTATTTCGTATGATGTATGTTGAATTCGGGTGTCAACATTCCTTATTTTTTCCTATCATATCCCTTGTTTAAAAAAGTTGCAATTTTAAAAATAACGAACGGAAACTGATGTTTTACTAATTATTAATATCAATTGTACATTGTACTGGTAGCACAAACATCTTTCTAATCGTACTAAGAAATTAACATGAATTTTTAGTTTTGCCAATATATTATTGGTGATACTTACCTTCTTGTTGGGGCTTGGCGTAACCAAAAGCACGTAGCAATGACCATATCAAAAACAATATAACAAAAACAAGAATTAAGATTCCACACATTGAAAAACTAACTTCCCACGGATCATACATTTGAAAGCACTAACATCCGATTTAGTATTAAACATTAAATGATGAATTCACGCCTGTATAAACTCACAACAATGTTTAAACAAGATAAGACACTTTTGTGCAAAATGTTATGTAGAAAACGACTTACCAATATTTGAAGGAACTTCTTCTCTTGGTTCCACTGTTTTCGCTTTCCACATACAAAATTTAATTAAATACACGACATACACAACTAAAAGAACCAATACTATAATAATATCAGAAGACATGTTGATAATTATCCGAAATCTTAATTTTGCAAGCAATAATTTTCCGCGACTAATCGATTGTTAAACAATATAAATTATTTTATATATATAATATACATAGATTTAGATTAGATAAAGATAGTAAGGAATTGACGTAAATGAGCTAATTCGTTACGTATTGAAGTTAAATTGGATATTTTTCATATTTTTCATACTATTTTATTCCGGATGTTGTATTCTCTCTTCAAATTGTTTTGGAACTATTTGGAAGAGTTTTCATCTACTACTGTTGTAAGCTAACAATTAAAACTTTCAAAGTTTTATCGCATAAATTATCAGATTGTAATAAGTTTGACGTCAATTAGATTTTTGATAACTCAACCGGTGTTCAATGAAATGGCGCATCTTGAAATTTTATCCCAAATTTTAATATGTACTACAATGAAAATCACAAATTATACATTATTTGAAATTGTTTTATCATGGCATGTTATTTATATCGCAGACAATTATTTTCAAATCTGTAATTTTCAAAGTTTTTCAAATATTGTTGTCTAAGTTCGTTTCAACTTTTTATTATGTTATGATGATCTATTTTAGTAACCAAATTTCCCTTTTCAATTTCTTGTATGTGATAAACCTTTTGGATCGTTTATTAAAGTAAATCAAAATCTGGCAATTTACTCGCTCAAGAAAATCTATCAGATTATTTTGCAGTACAATCTTCAAATTTTAATAGTATTTAAAATAATCTAATAAAATTGGAATCCTTATAAATACTACAAACACTTCAACTTTTTCCTTCTGGAGATAGCACACTTCTATTGAATTTTGCTATCTTATTTGATAAACATTTTTACAGCAAATTTATGTTTTCTATTAATATTTAGACTGTAGATCATCATTTTAAATAAAAAAATTTACCCTATTTTAATTGAAAAAAAAATTATTAAGATCTTATTTTTAACACCATTTAAAGATACAAATTTAATTTTTAAGATTTTTGTTTAACATCCCTCTATACATTAATAGTAGATACATACGAGTGAAAAAATTACTCACGAGCCGCGCAGCGGCGAGTGATTTCTTACTAGCTATACAGAGAGACAAATTATAACTTTGTAATAAGGGAATAGAAAAAAAACTTTTCATAACTTTTTCATGAATAGTTTAATTATGGTTTAGTCTCTAAAAGCCAAAAGATCAGATACTATTCGATTTTTAAAACTATAATTACACACTTAAATTTGGTTATCAATATTTAAACATGTTTGGTTTATTTAGTGCAACGACCACTAAAATTTTAATTCAAATTAGAAAAGAATGAAAAATGATTTTTGTACTTTAGTATCGTAATAACAATTTTACAACACTGAACTTAGTTAGTTACTAAGGAGTCGCGTATCGTAATAGAATTGGTAAAATATATTGTTTCGAGATTGGCAGTAGTGAAATAAATGTAAACAAACAAAATAACAGTACGTGACATGAGTAAAATTCGCGTAAATAGAAAACCGAAACTATTTAAAATGTGTTTAGTTTTACTTAGTTTTTAGAGTGGAAAGTGAAACTTTGATTAGTGCTAAATGTAATTATGATCGTCCTTTATAAAACTCGCGGCTGTCGCCGCTCGTTTTATAAACTTGGACTCGTGCTATAACTCCCGCCTTATCCACTCGATGTTTTAATATACAATTACAAAATTGTATTTATAATTCATTTATATTTAATTCAGACGTAAAAAAATCAAATACCTGCATTTAAAAGCATTAATTCTTTAAGTGCAAATTTAAATGAAATAAACGTACAAAAATCCTTTTACCTTAATTCTCACCAAACTAGGTAATATGAGTAATATAGTTTTCTTAAAATTTGTTTGTTGCATGGGTACAAAGCAACATGAGTGTATTAAAATATTTTCAATAAAAACATAACTAAACGGTACACCAATCTAAAGTCGCAAGTATTCATAAATTTTATAGATAATTTTCATAACGTTACTCTCTTATAAAATCAATCACAATATAAAGTAATTGATAAATGTCATTATCTAATAAAAATAAATAAAGGTTTATTATCGTGTTACTAACAACATAACAGATCCTCAGCAGCATATTGGGACAAATCTTCAATCTGAAAGGCCAATACTCTGATTTCTACTAATTTAACAGACACTTAAAACTTAATAACAAATCCAATTATTACATAAAGATAAAAATAATCGTAAGTAGGTACCTATTGTTGTTCTATTTATATTAAATGATCCATTTTATAACATAACTTAAAAATCTATAAAATGTACAGAATGAGGAAAAATATAGAAAAATGAGGGAAAAGATCAACAGACCAGTGAAAGTAATCAAATTTTTATTGGTGAAAAAATTTCCTCGGTTGGTTCTACTATATTTTAACATCATCCATTAGGAAAGCGTTTGTCAAATGAAAAAACTTCTAAAATATAAAAAAACAGAGATAGAAAATTAATCTATTCTTCTTTTCTCTCTAGGATTATTCGAAAAATAGGAGTAGGGTTACCTAGGACCTTATTATAGTATTTCTAATAGTAACTAAAGATGCTATTTTTACAATAGTTCAAACTTTTCAGAAATCTTATCTAATTACTTTCATTCACCTCTATCTACAACTATCTGCTTATTTATAACTCATTTACCCAATGAAACATTCTCATACATTCTTTCAAAATATCTAAATTAAATTAAAAGTCTTATTTTATGCCTTAATTTTAAATATGTCTTATATATAAAAATACACGTATAAATAAAATCAGTAAATTAATAGTTTATCTTTTATCGCATACCTAAAAATACCAATTTTCAAATAAAAGTGTTACATGAAATAAAACATATCAATTTTTAAATTATGCAAATATTTAATCTGCTTATTAGTAGCTTTTTTATTACTTGACCAACTCATGATCACATGTTTTAACCACACCTTTGTATTAAAGAAATAAGATAATTAATTAATTTTGGGATCGATCCTCATATTTAGTACAAAATTAGAATAGAAGCTGGCAAGGAAAGAGTTTAAATTATAACAATTTACTTATCTAACGTCATAAATAAACAATCAAAGTACAATAAAACCATGAAAGCAATAAACAATGTCAACCTTGAAGGTTTATTGCACACCACATTCAAATTACGCTAATATTAAAATTAGAACTCACCAATACGACTAGAATTGCAGCAACACAAAAATTGTGTGAACACTAATATAAGACACACAACAAAAAACAAAAACTCTAACAGCATTTTTTTTTAATTTAGTTCTTTTAATGCTACCTGAAATTGTTAGTGACAGCTAAATCAGGCAAGCATTAATGGGAGACAATGAACAAAATTTGCAGTTGAACTTAGTATTCTTATCAAGATCCTGATAATAACTCACAACTTGTTTGAAATCATTGTTTATTTTTTTAAATTCAAAATCAATTTCAAAACTTTCCCTATATTAGAGTCCACTTTAGATATTTATATCGAAACGCGTTGTGATGTAATTTAATTTATTATAAATAAATTACTTGGAGATAAAAAGTGGTTTAATTTGTTTTTCTCGTGAAAATTTTTCAGCAATTAATTTTTAATTTGTTCGGAAATAGTTGTGAACTTAACTGAGCAAACCATATTTAGTTTTATAAAGAAATTGGAATTTAATTATTGTAAGGTATCTATCAATAAATACAACACCGTTGATAAATAAAAGGATAAAAATTGGTTTCTGGATAAATACTTCATGCCTTTGCAATCATTTTTGAGATCAATCAATACTTTTTGTTTACATAAAAATAATTGTATAAATACAAACTTTTCAATTTAAGTTAGTTAAAATATGAAATGGAAAAATAACAAACACTTAATTTTTGGTTAAGAAAAAATTTCCCATTAGAATTTTAATTGAATTTTTGGAAAAGAGTAATAACATCGATAGCAGATAAACAATTATTCATGTACTCTAGCTGTAAAATCTAAAAAGAAAATATAATTTAGTTGTTTGCAGCCAAGGTGGATCAATGTTAGAATATCATGGACCATGTGTCAACATTATTTATCCAAATTAAAATTTTAATGATATTGGGCCGAATTCTTTTCTCTTCACTAACATATTAATTAGACGTCTATTAGTTAATTAATTGATTAATCTGAATTGACATTTTAAATATAATTTTAGGGAATTTAGCTATTCTATTCTCATTTTATCGATTATTTTGTTAAATGATGTATTTAAACAAATTATTGGTTTTAAATCGGGCTTTTAACATCGTCATTTTTCACTAGATGGCATAAAATAACTCTGAAATGTTTTTTTTATCAATATAAGGGCGCACTTTTCAAAAAATATTGATAAAAATAAAGAAAAATAACATTAAAAATTTTGAAATAGAAAGAGTGCAATCTTTTGGAAAATTGGAAATATACGTATTATTTCAAATTCAAATAAAAATTGGAAAAATGAAAAATATGGGAAGGTTAAGTGTTAAAATCATTTGGAAAATGGAAATTGTTGAAGAAGGTATTATTACATGAGAATAAATAATTGCAACAAAATCAGAAGCCAAATGTTGTAATGTAATTCATTACTTGAGTGTAATAATAACCCTTTTATGCGAGTAAAATACGATATTTTATTTAAGACTACTCAAAAAACTTTTTGAAACATGTACGCGATATATTTCATTTAAATTTCTAATCTAAATGGCATTCAATGCTGAGTAATTCTTATATCAAGCTTACATATATCATAATAAATTATGTGTGATATGCAGGTTGTATAGAAAAGGTAAAAACACTTGAATATCTCGAAAAGGAATCAAATTGGAGTAAAATATATCAAATAAAAATTGTTGGATTTATAGAAGTAAATGATTTCTAAAGTTAGATTTTGACCTTAAAATCAGTTTTTAAGGTCAAGTGAAAATCAACTTTATTTTTTTTTTATTTCATCTAATTATTGCCAGAACACTAGTTTTGTGATTCTTCTAGTAGAAATTTTATTATAGCGCCATCTGATTCGTATCAACAAATTTTTTTTGCAAAACTTACTTTTCACAGCAGACTCTAAATCTTCAATAAAAAAATATGAATTTTCATTAAAAGATCTAAGTTGAGCTTCATTTGACCTTGAAAATTAATTTTGGAAGTCAAAATCATGGTTAGCAAATTATTGGTTTATCCAAATTCAACAACTTTTATTTGGCATATTTTTCTCTAACTAAATTTCTTTTCAAAATATTCAAGTGAAAGAAAGAAGATACATATTAGATACTTACAACAAAGTATATTATAGTTATCTTCATTTTTATTACAAGCAACGTTTTATTAAATTAATAATTTTAACAATTATGTACTTACCAAATTTTATATTAAAACAGCAACATATTAATTGTACTAACAGTAAAATGATGCATATAATTAGTATAAACCATTGATGAAACATCACAAAAATTTGATGAAAACAAATCTAAAAGAACAATTATATTAGTGAACAAAACTAACTAACAGGTTATAGCTTTACTTCTGCAGCAGAATAGATCTGTAATAATGGAAAAACGACATAAAAAATGATTTATTGTTTTCAAATTTAATCATAGAAATATTGAAATATGCATTATTCATATTTGATAGTGGCATTATTAATTAACAAAGCATAAACATTCTGAACTAAAGCCAAAACTATTTTTTTTTTATTTCATGCTTTGATAGGGTTTCAATTAAAACATAAATATTGTTATTTGCGTTCCTTAAAAAACTTGTTATAGTGAATATATTTTTGGTTTTTCTTATCAAATAAAATTCTATTATAATATTCACTTGTTCAAGATTTTTTCATGTTTATTTTTGTTAATCAAAAAGATTTGACATTCATCAATAAAAACTCGGAATCATTAACTCAGAGAAATCTTCGGAGTCAAATGATTGGATCTTTAGAAATAATGAAAAGAGTATAAAATTTACTACCAAAATTTTAAAAAAATATTCAATCGAATTTGAAAAAAAAAATTTTTTATTAAATAACAATTAATTCACTATTTACGTGAATACCTCATTAGACAAAACTTAATAGCTTATATGTTTACAGTTGTCTATAATTTTATGTTGAAGAGGGTGAATAGACCAAAATTTTTGAGAATCATTCAATAACATTTAAAAAAAAACTACCTATTTAGGTGTGCCAGCATGAAATTTTTCAATTTCTCACCTTTTTCTTTCCTCCAAGGTACTGGTTCTAGTATACATAACACATAAAAACTAAAAGTATCACCTCCAACTGTATGTGAAATAAAATAAATATATAAATAACTAAAACACGGTATATTTATTTAACATTATATAATTTGAATGTACATATTCATAAAAAATAATATGCATTTTCACTTATTCGATTATCAATATATGGAGTATAATATTGTTCAGTAGAAACAGCCTTATGTTCATAACTAGTAACCAACCAACAAACAAAATGTTTCACTTGCATGGACTAGTGCCGTACAAAATCACATATTTCACATTTATAAAAAAAATAATTAAAAAAATAAACAATATCCTAACATAATAATAATTAATTTCTCGTAAAAAGTAAACTCGAAAACGATAAAAAGAAGTATACATTTGCGGTGATAGTGTATTAAAACCACACATTACATAATATTCATTTTAAGTATTTTGAATAATTATTTTTGTAAACTATATATATTTTGTGAGAATAGCTTACAAGAAAAATAACTTTCCACATTGTGATACGACATTTATATGATTTTAAGTATTTTACAAGTTTTCCATAATCTCAATATAATAGGTTCAAAGGTAAATTTGACAACAGTTACTTACTCTTATCCCGGTTGAAACTTAAAATTATATGAATGTAGAAATGGTATAATAAAAACATTTATATACAAATAGTCCTATCTAAAAATTTGGGTTATAAGGTGATTGTTTTGCATACTGTTCGTTAGTAACAGGTTGTGGCGGTGGATGAGCAACAGCTTCCGAGTATGAGGGTGGTGCTGTTTGAGGAGGGTATGGTGTTGTAGCTGGTGGATATGCTCCAGCATATCCTCCACCTGCTGGAGGATATGGAGCAGCTCCAGCAGGTGGATAAACTCCACCTAAAACATCAAATATTTTTATATTGAAATTTACAAGAAAACTACAAAATAATAAACAAAACTGTGATTTTTAAGTAAAATTTACAACATAAGTACACTTGTACAATCCTTTAACTAACAAGTTATTGATTTCTTTAATAAATCTATTCACTAATATTTAAAAAAAACTTATCTTTCTCTATAATACCAAAATGACATACATGCTACCATACCAGGTATTGTGTAACTAATATTGGAAGAAACTTATGGAGTCCATACACGGTACGATTTGCAGTAGAATCTGAGAATGAACGACGTATAAACGTCAGTTAAATTGTGTGCAAAAGTTTCTATAATGATACTAACTGTATAGTACACTGAGTTTTAGACAATACAAAAGGTCCAAAAGTCGAATATACATCGTTCATTGTCAGGTCGTACAATAAAAGGTACTGTAGATTGCATCGTGTACGGACCCATTAATTAATAATTGCAAAAATTTTGTGGCTGTTTTACATTTTCTTTTTTTCTATAAATTATTATTAAAAATGTGGTTTATGTGAAAAAAAATGCACTGGGATTCATAATATACTTATCTTGTATAAACAAAAGTTTGCTGATTTTCAAATTAAACTAAATTGTATTTGGATTTTATTTAGTAACATCACAGTGTTATTTATTAGTTTTATAAAATCTAAATATTCCCTACAAATACCTAAGCATAGTTTAAGTAAAATAAAGCATGCGTATCAAAGCAAAATTGATTGTTGGCAACTTGAAGAAACCATTTACTGCATGTAATTAAAATAAATATATAAAACAAAGAAATACCAACAAAAAAATTTTATTCGGCATTAAGATTAAGAAAAAAAAAATTTTAATTTTTGAAAGATTACTTTGTTTTTACAAAATTCTTTAAATATACTCTCCAAGTAGCCCACAAACAAAATAAGTAAAAAACATACATCAAGCAAAATTAAATGAAAAGTGTAAATATATGGACTTTTTATTTATACAACGTACTAAAATTACAATATTCAAGGGAGTAACACCATCTACACATCTAAAATTTAATAAATTTTGCAAATTCCAATTCTTTTATTTTTGTTTTGACTGTAACTTTTTTCAGTGTATCTAATATTAAAAAAGTACTCATTTTAAAATTGTTAGTGCAATTTTAAAGATTGTACCACCATGTAAACACAATTTCAGTTTTATTTTATAAGAATTGTGATGGCATGTAGAAACTTGCTGCAAATTTAGCCCATTTATTCCTAATTTTTCTATCAACATTGTATAAATAAAAATTTAATGCTTTATGAAAAATTTATTTCTAAATTATTAAAAACCAATATTTATTAAAAATAAAATCTATGCAGGAAGTGTAAAGCAAATAAATTTATAACAGACATTTGTGCATGCTACAAAACATACCCATGTGCATACCAACACCAGCGGGGCAATAGAATCCTGGACCTTCATATAAAAATCATTAATTTTGTGGTTAGTTATTAAAGGTTTAAAGTTACCTGATGATGCAGGAGGATACGCACTTTGGTGAACAGTAGAGGGAACAAAGCCTGGAGCAGGAGCTTGCATAGGCCCTCGTTGAGGTATTGGATGTCTGGCATCTATTGGATATGGAGGATTTACAACAGGAGAAGCATTTACATGTTGACTCGTGACTGTAACTGGAGCACCAGCAACTGCAATGCAAAAACATAATGAGATTTCATAATCATATCAAACATATTTTAGAAAAAATTTAATTACGGTTTGAATAGATAGCACATTCAACCTATTCTCCTGATTTGTTTCTTAAGTGTGGGCATATATAGCAAGAATTATATTCAACTAACCTTCCAACTGCTCAACGGGAAGGCAAAATGTATAGTTAGTGGTAAAACACTTGTGTTTCAATTTCTCTTTTCAAACAACAATGCAATCCTATTAATATTAACTCTTTTCAATGCACTGATAAGATTAAATAAACACTTCGACCAAAACATAGAATATATATCTAAACAGGTTTACTTTCCAAATTAGTGGTAATCTTATTGTGTACGGCCATTCTTAGATAGATAATCTTTATTTCTTAGAAGGAACTATTACTCATGTAAATCAATATTTTAAAGAAACTAAAAGTCGCGTAAAAATTGGAAGAAAAATGGTTTTCCGTTTTTAATATTGAATGATCCTCGTATACATTTTATATAAGTGGATTGGAATCGTAAAAATATTTATTTTAAAAGATTTAATAAAGTTTTATAGTTTAAAGAAAATTTATATAGTAAAAATAAAAATTTTAACTTACGACCATAAACTGTGCCTTCTTTGTGTTTCTTACAGCACCATCCGCAAACGGAAAAGAGGATAAAAAATATCAAAACGAGTACTATCGGGACAAAAATATCCATCCTAAAAGAAAATTTCAGCTGTCAAATTCAATTTCATAAGATATCTCTACAAAATCTAATTTCTTCTGAATCATCAGTTCCTGAGAAATGTAAACAACTTACTTTTTCTTTATAAAACTTTACGGAAGTAACGGTCGTTGATGGTTCTTCAAAATTCGTACATATCGTTGCGTATGTAAATGCTTCTTATCTTATCATACAGCTATTGTTAACATTAACAATTTAAATTATCTATTTTATAACTATTTTTTTCTCATAACCTTCAAAATTTTAGTCAGCCATATTTTTTGTTGTTGCAAATAAGTTGTACCAACTGCTAAGTCTTAAAGAGAATGCGGATTTCACTTTCACGTACACGGTTATTTTTTAAATAAATTTAAATTAAAATATTTGTTACATCCGGAGAAATCGACTTTACCTTTTTCTTTATTTAGGTAACACAAATAATATGACAATTCAAGTTATTTTTAAAATTTGTTTTTCTTGTCAAAAATCATAAAATATAAAGATACAATATTTTAAAAGGGAAATTCCATTATCTAAGTCGCAGAGGCTTTAATTAATTCTACTTAAAAAAAGAGAAAAGAAATTAATTAAATCAATATACAGATAAATGAAAATTTGTAGATCTTAGAAAATTTGAATTTACAAAAAGCGGCAACCACAAGCAACTGCTACCAATCTGATAACATAAAAACAAAGATTTCTCATTAAAAATTTCATTTTTTGAAAACTAAGATCATCATAAATATCGTGAATAATACTAACTAAAAGAATTTATCTTCCTAATTTTTTAGGTATTGATTTAGTGCATTTTAAATTGACATAAGGAGAACCTAACCTCTAAATGTAAAAACTATTTTTCTAGCCAATTCCTTTTTAAATAAAGCCGTAAGTAATAATTTTAAATTAATATTTATACAGTATTGATCGTTTTAGTTTATTTAAATTATACAGATAAATATCATTAAAAATTCTCACCTTTCTTTAGTTGAATGTGTTATAACATTTATTACAGTAATTTTGATTGCATTTAAGCTATAAAACTTTTCATTACAAATTAGTTCTTAACAAATCACTAATTTCATATTTATACTGATTGATGAAAGTTAAACAGCAAAATGTCAGTATTTTAATCTATCAATCAAAAATTAACAGCAGAATTAAGAAGAAATGTGTTTCGTTGAGGTATATCACTAGGCAATAATTGAAAAATAACATTTTGAAGGCGGTAATGAAGCTTGTTGTTGTTGTATGCCAAACTATAAAAATAAAATTAATCCCGTAACCATTTTAGCGTAATTTAAAACGTTAGTAGAGCAGAGGGAATGAGAAGGAAAATTTGAACCGCCACATTACTTATTTTTTATTACAGTTAAGTTCCTTGTTAGATGGCTTTCCAAATATTATGGCTACGAAGATTAATCCGTAGATACACATCACCAATCCCTGTAGAGCGAGCAGAATTATGGAAAACACGATTATCTTTTGGTTATATGTTTTTGGCCTGGAATGCATTCGGCTTTGTAGTGTATGCAATTTATCAGGGAAAAGCAGATTGGGCAGCTTATTATGGAGTAAAAAAAGAGGACGATTCATCACCAGGTACATACAAACATAATTTTGTAAAAATAAAAAGCTTTATTTAACATATAACCTAATAAATTTGTTTTTACAGCACAACAATGGTCTAAAATCTTGGGAATAAAAAATGCAACAGTGTACCGTGTAGAAGGTTTTGATGTAAATAAATATCAAATAAACAATGAAGAGGAAACTGTAAGCAATACCGAAACTACAAATGAATTATCGAAAACATAAAATATAAAGCAAATCACATGTAGTAACTTATTATATGTAAATAAAAATATTGTTTGTATTTTTCAAACTTTTCTATAGTTACATTTTTCTAATATATTCGCTTAACTAAAAAAAATATATATATATCTTGCAGGAAAGCATAAGAAAATAGGAACATCTTTTTGATATATGTTAATGGTGTCCAGTCACAGCCCTTGAATTCTGACGATGCATTTTAAACTTATCCATTTCTACTAACAGAGCCGATCTAAAATAAGCAACAATTAAACATTAATATAAAAATTGTACATCAAATTTACCGGTAACTCTCATATCGCATCACAATATTTTCCAGTTCTTGTTTGTACAACCTTGTTAACATGGCACTAAAGCAATCTAGTTCCGTTAATTTAAACATATCCCATCTCAATTTATAATCCAATTCTACGCTAGCTGATAAAACAAATAAATAAATTCAAATAAAAAATATCGAATAAATTAAAAATGAAATTTACCTTCAAAGTAAACAGTTAACCAGTGAGGTATTTCTTCAAGCAAATATGGATTTGCAGGCACCAACACACTATGAGGTTGATAATGTGAATGAGTATGTCTTGGAGGACTCATGTATCTCACATCAGGTTGATAATTGTAACAAGGCACTAAACATGGATGTTCATATTGAGCTCTTCCTGTGATATGGCTAAAATACAAGAATATAAATCAAAATTTTTTACATACATTATTATTTTTATTAAAAGAAATTGTTAGTTAAATTTTTTTCTTCAAACCTAAAAATTAAAATTTCTTTTGCAACCTTTATTTTGCTATTAAAGTACTTACTTTACATAGTAAATTCCATAATGCGCAGAATGGATGCATTGCCAACCTGTTGGTAAACCTTCTCGTTCAAGAGGATGCGACCAATGTGTAGTCTTGGTATTATGATCAACATAATATTTTCTACCACGTAAGGTGTAATCTACAGACCAACCTGGAGGCAATGGAAGTTCTTCCGATTGCTCTGAAATTTTAAATAAAATATCCTAAATTAAAATTATGAAACACAAATGAGAATATTAAAAATCAATAAAATTAATTTGTGTATGTGGACACATGTATGGGTCACCTTGTTTGTACATCAAATTTACAGTTTTCGTAATAAATTAGATCTTTTCTAGAAGGTTTAAATTACATATTTTACTATGTAGTGAATAACATAGTGAAGTGTATTAACAAAACTTTTTAAATCATGAATTCATGGTAAATTTAATTTTAGTTGATATTAGAGAAAGAATTAAATTTAAATAATAAAAATTTTAATTTTCTAAGCTGCGTACCAAAATTTTTGTGTGATTTTTAATAGATTTCATAAAATAACTTACCATTCTGCTGCTGCTTCTGTTGTGAATTGTCAGTACGTTCCACACTTTGTCTCAAATTATGCGTTAATCTTTCACCATAAGTCATTCCTTGAGAATGTGGACGAAATCTATCAACATTCGTATTGCTATAAATAGGAGTTGTATCGTGCAGTCGACTTTCACTTGTATTTTGATAAATTGGAGATTGAGACCTGTTATAGTTGCTTTCGTTATATGTAGAACTAGTTTCTTGATTAGTTAATGGATAAATTTGATCTATTTCCACATAATTTGCATTCGAGTTGTTCTAAAATAAATATTTGTAAATTACAACAAAGATGATGTAACAAAGACTCACTGCAGAATTATCGACGTACGAATTATTTATTTGATTCATGTAAATGGGTTGCGAGGCACTTATAGTTACAAGGCTCTGATTAATCGAGGTTGGAGTTGAATCATTTATGGACCAACTTGCAAATCTAGAAACGGGCGGATTTAATAGATATTTTAAGTTGTTATGTAAGAGTTACCTTGATGCAAGATTTGCTGAAGACGAACTTGGAGTGTATTTACCTTCATGCGCACCTAAACCAACATCACTAATGGTAGTCTTTTGATTACCGAATTTCTGAACTGTGGGTTGAGATTGATTGGAAGAAGTGTTTTGTGGTGGTATTGAAGTTCGATTCTGTCCAGATAATCGTCGTTTTGGTTCAGTGGTCCACACATTTATTACTAAAAATTGACAGAATTACTTTTTTAAAAGTAGGCTGATGTTAATGTCAGTGGTTAGGTTAGATATTGTCAGAAGGTAGTTTACAAAAATTTACTTACTGGGAACATCCGGAGGTGTGTCCTTTTTAACATATCTTCCGACAACCCCTTCTTTGATTGTTCTTAAATCCTTGTTTTTTCTTGACAACATTTTGCTTATACCCTTTAATATTCACTCTTAAATGGAATTACGATATCAACAAAAATATAGTCCGGATAAAATATAACTGCAAGTGGAAATAAAACAGTGTGGGAATAAAACTTACTGAATGGTTTAAATTGTGAATTTTAAGAACATGCAAGCATTCTCCTTAAAAATATGAGTTTAACACCGATTGATTTCATCGCAGGATGGATTGGAGGTAACTTTTATTATATAACTAATTAATTATCCTTTTACGTGAATTTAAAGGATATTTTTATATTTTCAGGAATAATCCCAACTATTTTCATTGTTTATACTAGGATAATGTTCTAATTAAAACGCATGCGTAGCATGTATTTATGTACATTTGGTTGCCATAATAATGGAGCGCAAATTTTAAAATTCTCGTTTCTATATTACAATAGAGTGAATCATAAATTGCAGATGTTGACTTTCTTTAAATTACATCATTACCTATTTCTGATCTAATTACAAAATCTCTTTAAAAACAATTTTATAATTTTATTACAACGTCACATATATTTCGGAATAATTTTCTTTCAATTTCATATTAACTGCAATTTCTGTTCCAAAAAATAAAAGACCCTAACTAGGAATCTAATAATACTTTTTCAAAAATCGAAGTTTATTACAAAAGTTTTTGTATTGAACATGCACTCACTACACGTAGATATAATCAATGATCAAAACCAAGGACATATAAAAAAGAACACGAAGAAACTGTTTATCGGGCTTAATTTACCACTATTTGCAATAATATATAAGCGCAAAATTCTAATTTGTCATTTCCTACTTATGTTTAACGAAAAATCTAAAATTTTCGATTTTCGTATCATTTCATCTCTTTCTAATACATTTAATCCAGCGTCGCCACATACTTATCTCACTCATTACAATACGGAAAATTGAAAGAAATAAAGTAGATACAAAAATTAAAAAGTGTAACTATTATATCATTTAAAACATTGATAAAAACGTTGAAATTTCTAGTTTCCCGTGATTCAATGTCTTTCTAATGCGATTGAATCCATTATCGTTCATCTCACTTCCACTCATTATATAAATACCCATCGTCGTATCTCTTTCTAAGTAATTAAACCCCCAATCATTCCATTTTCTTCCCACTCATAATTAAGAATTTTGCAAGGATCATTATTAATTTTGTCCAATTTACGAATATTAGACCAAAAATTATATACTTCCCAAAATTTTGTAAAATTGAGCAACACAGAATAATTTATTGTTTTTTTCTTTGTGTACAAAAATGTTCGTGGGTTAACTGGAGATCTATTTGATGCCATTTTGTTCTAAAATCCAAAACGAAAAATGAAATATTGTATTTAAAAAAGTATTTTTTACAGAAAAATCAAAATTTTTATGAATTTAATCAACTTTTTAATTCCTTAATTTTGAGCGATTCAATTTGCTATTTTGTAGGAGTGGCTGGTCTCGTAATAGGACACCCTTTGGATACTATAAAAGTACGTCAACAAATACACCATTTAAGTGCAGCACAAACTTTGGTCCGAATATATACACATGAGGGATTTCTTGGATTTTATAAAGGTGTCGTCTTTCCAACAATTATGATGGGCCCATCTAATGCAGTCTTATTTGGCGTATATGGAAATTTTATGCGATATACTTCAGGTTTGGAAAAAGGAACACAACGTTATGATGTAAATGATCCTACTTGGTTAAGTAGAGTTTTTATTGGAGGTAAGATTTTTGTTGTGAATTCGAAAGACATAATTCATACCATAGAATATGTCACATAGCCACATTCGTATTACTTAAAAAATTCCTTTGATAACGCAGCCACATAAAAAATAAAATGAAAGTTCAAACCCAGAAATTGATCCTACCAATCTTTATATATTCTGAAGTCCCAAATTCGATGCCATCATCAGAATTGTTAACTAATGTAATTCATATCAAATCTATGTTTTTTTACGGGTTGAATCTCTTTTTGATATTGAAAAAGCTTTACAACGTGAATTCTGACGAGCATTTGTTTTTAGATAAAGGGTAGAACGAAGAGCAATAAAAATGTTGGACTATTTAATTTAGGTTTAATACTTTAACTATGTTTTACTAAAAACATCGGACGACCCTTTAACTGCCAGTGCTCACATGCCTCAAGTAACATGCTTTACACACCCGTGACGGTGCGTCACAAATTTTTTGAACGCACACGTACGTCACATCAACTCTGATATACCGTCGTCTAGATTATACATGAAAGAAGTACGGAATAGTAATTTAAAATAATGTTGGAATGTTTTCAACACATATTAGATATGTGAGACATTATACGTCAAACGGATCAACGCTGCGTCCAAAATTTAAAGCATCAAATAGGGACGTACGATAACTCAAACTTTTCAAGCATATGAACTTATTAGAGTTGTCTAAACATTTTTATTTGTCTGACTCTAGTCATTAAGTTGGTCTCAACAATTTTAAATATCATTTCAATTTTCATTAAAATCAACAAATTTCTTAGACTTTTACTTACTTTTAAATTCCCTTCTATTTTATTTCAGGTTGTATAGCAGGAGTGTTTCAAGTCATTGCCACATGTCCTGTTGAACTAATCAAAACAATATTACAAGCACAAACGCAGCATTCAAATAAATGGGAATCGCATTCCGAAACCAAATATACCGGAATTTTAGATTCAATTAGAGGTGTATATGTTAAAAGTGGAGTCACTGGTTTGTACAGAGGATTTGTACCAATGCTAATTAGGTAAATTAAATTTGAATTGTATATTTGATGATTAAAACGATTAATAACTGTTTAGGGATGTGCCCACTTCTGGTCTATATTATTTAACATACGAATACATGATGGAATATAAGTATCCAGTCGATTTTTTAAATGCTAGATTATCAAAGGAAATTATTGCAGGAGGTCTTGCCGGTAAATATTTTTAATTATTGAATAGGTATAATTTTATTTAAAAATTAAGATCATCTTGAGTGATATTAAAACAATTTTGATTTCGCACCTATTAGATATTGCGGGTTACTAAGGCTAGTTGGCAATGCCAGAAGTAATTTAGACATGACCGTTGCCATCAAGAATTGCCTATATATGTGATGTGACACGGCCGAAATTTTATACACACAATCACTACCTTATTTGCGATCTCTCAGATGATATATCATCAATTAAATATCCGTCTGATTGACATATCTGATAGTGACAATAGCGTTGAATAAATTTAATACTGACGTCGAAATATAAAAAGTTGGGTGCCATAATAGAGCTATTATGAAACCAATTTAAAAAATTAAGAAAAACATTCAGTTTTTTAATTTTAAAATATTAATAGTTTTAACAGTTAAATTTCCTAGTGTTTTATTAAAATAATATTTTTTTTGTAATTAGCGATTTGCTTCAGGTTTAAAAAAAAACAATTAATTATAAATATTTTCAAGGTGTAAATTCTTGGATCCCTGTTATACCATTTGATTTTGTGAAATCTATGATACAAATCGACGACCCTCGATTTCCTAAATATAAAGGAATGAGAGATTGTTTCGCTCAGTCTTATAGATCAGGAGGAATTTTTATATTTACAAAGGGATGCTTTGCTGTTGCTGTTCGGGCGTTTATATCAAATGCAGCAGCTTTTGTAGCTTTTGAAAACGTATTCCGGCTATATAAAGATACACCTGAAGTACCTGTTCCATAACTTGCTTGTAAACTATTCAAATAAAAGTTTTGATGTAAAATTTGAGTATTACTTTAAGTTTTAAATGTTTTTTTAACACTTAAAACTTGAAATGGAATATTTTATAAACCTTAAAGCAAATTGCATTCACAAATAAATAAGAAGTAAAAAAATTGCTATTTTCCTAACTAGTGTGGAAAGTAGCAAATATAATGCGAGTGTTAAAGAGGCCGAAGCAAGAGTGGATCCAAACCGTGAACACAGTTATACACACATTCGACCACATTGAAGAGCAAAGAGTTTAATAATTACGTAGTATAATGGCGTAGCAGAATCGATATGAAATATTCAGAGGACTCGGACAAAATTGGTTTCAATGCTTTGTGAGGTCACGTTTGGGAAACAAATTACTATTTTTAAATTTATGACTTAAAAATCGCATATGATTGGCAAAATTATCCAACCCCAGAAAATTTTGTTCTTCCTACGAAAGTAGATTATATTTAGAATTTTGAAATCAATTAGACCTTTGCAGCAGTGGTCAGTTTGGAGGCACCATTAAAAAAATCAGGTTTTGACCTTTACGGGAAGACCGGTTTATTGGCAGCCTTAATAGGGGATCTAGACGTTTTCCAGCGGCCAAAACAAAATACAAAAAAGTTGATAAAAGTAGAGAATTCGAATCAAATGGAAAGTTATGAAATTTTGGGTAAAATATGTAAATTGTTTATCGATTTTCGGTTAATGCTAATCTTAATAACAAATCTTGTATTACCTATTTTAATCAAATCAATAGAGTTTTTCTTTTACTCTGTATGATTAAATGGTATTGACATTGTAACAGGTCCTATATTTTTGAATAACAAAATTTCAGTGCTTGATTCTAATAAATCCTGTTGACCGTTTTTCAACTGATGTCTAAAAAATCAAAAAGTTATAAAGCATATTAGATTTAATAAAACTTCGCGCTTTCCTTGAAAAAGAAATGATTGCAAAATTTTATTTTTATCCTGAAAGACAATGCTGAGAAAAATTTCTTTCTTTGTATCAAATTAACTTAAATGTGGTAACCGAAAATTGCTGTAACTCTTTTAAATTTATTTTGTATAAAAGTTATACAAAATAAAAAGCCAATTTTAGGAAGTTCGTGGTTTACAAATTTGTATAAAATTTTCCTCAATATATAATTACTACAAATTATTTTTCAGGTGTTGCTTCATGGTTACCAATTGTCCCAATGGATGTAGTGAAAACACGTATCCAAGCAGATCAAGGCGAAGTACATATATACAAAAATATGAGGGATTGTATAGTCAAAACATATAAAGAGGGTGGCATGCATATTTTTTGGAAGGGTACGCTTGCCATTTGTGTTCGTGCATTTTGGCTACATGCAGCTACATTTGTTGGTTACGAGGCTGTTGTAAGAGCATATTTTTATTACTCAAAATGAGATTTATATAGTGTGTACATTATTAATGTAGTAACAATTATAATTTGAAAAAAATACAGATGTGAAATTTTGCATTTTTATTTCCATTCAACCAAAAAACTCAAAGAACAAAAGTCTGGCCACCAATTGCCTAATCGGAGAAGGTTCTATTGAAGGAAGAAAATAATCACGGTTTCTTCATATTTTTTGCAATCCCCTGTTTGGTTTCATAACTTAGTTAACAATAGTTTAAGTATCTGTTCTTGATACACGTTTGAATCTAAAGTTCCGATGTTTGTGGAGTTACAAAGTTGTTCACATTTGAATCAACAGCTGCCTACTTGTGCTTAAATAAATGTGAAATTGTTTTTAAACTATTTGTTTTATTTTTAATTAACTAAGTTAATTAATTCAACAATGTGATAATGGAATTTCACCAAGTATCCGCCGAATCTATCAAACATTCATTAAATTATCATTGTTTAGTAATTTTGAATTGTTTTAGATATTTATTATAAAATAACTTCTACCCAATGGACGCACCTGAAAGTGAAATTAAAATTTCATCAGGGGAGCATGCCTAATGAAAGAAATAATTTTTCTTATTTATTTATTTCCATATTTTATCTAAAACCTTTAATTTAAAAAACATTGGCGAGGAGGTACCTGAATAGTTTGGTTCATTTTTCATAAAAGTATAGAGCCACAAATGCTATGTTAGGATGTGACTGCTTTTACATCCTACACATTATATAGTTTTGGCATGTAATAATTTCATTTGCCGCTCTATAGTTTGACAAAAGTGAACCGAATTATTCAACTAAAAATAAATTTTCTTGATAAATTCCATGCATACTCCCTTTATATAAAAAAATAGTTGGTCACCTTACTTATACCCCTTTTGTAATTAGCAAGGAGAAATAACCTAAAAAGAGTTAGATGTATTCACTTGTTAGATGCTTATCAGTTTGAAGTTAATGCAAAGATTTTAAAATTGTGGAACTTGGTTAATCGATAAGCAATAAAATTTTGATTTTCACTTAACTGGCCTGATTTATACCTCTTACACAATATTAGCTTTAAATAACGTCTATGAAACATGGTTGTTTTAATGTGAAATATCACTGATTATAGTAAAATTTTGTGCATGAAAAATATGTGTTTCATATACATGAGACATGTGTGTGCTTCACATATTTTAAAATGCAGAAAAGATTGGAAGGAGCTAAAAAACAAAAATACCTAAGAACCAATAAAGATATATATTTACGTTAATAACATATCAGCCCAAAAATTTATTAGTAACAATAACTTTTAATCACAGATTCAACAAAGACTATTATAATTTACAATTGAATATAATATTCATTTTACTAGTAATATATTATTTTTTTTTATATATTTAGCTGAGGGCACACACAACAGCTTTAAATAAATTTAAAATAATAAAACTTATGTGGTGTAGTTTATAAATGGGGCTTTTCTCACATCACTTACACAACTAAATTCTATATACAGCACTAATATTGACTTGATTATTATCATACAAATATGCTCAAATTTATTTATAATTTAGGCCATCAAAAATATTCAGAATTAGAAAATAATTATAAAAAATAAATAATAAAGTAACAATCCTTTTGGGAATTATCTGCTTGAATGGCATTTTATTAAGCAGATTATATATCACTAGTTCGGTTGAATTAGTAGAGCTATTAGAAAAATTTAACTGAATATATTAAGCGTTAAGAATAATATTTAAGCCAAATATTCGAAATTTGCTTGATGACATTTTAAAATGCTATAAATTAAATCTGCTACCCGTGATTATCTGCATTTTGTGTTGTAATAATAAAATTAGCTCAGTCTATATACAATTATAGATTTCAGTTAACGCACAGCTGCTGTTTTCGTAATACCATATAACTATACTAAGCGGAATGCAATTAGTATCAACCACTTTCTCTGAAAATATAGCGATTTATACAAGAAAAATTATATTTGCTACTATTAAATTACCTAATGAACTTTTATTAAAATTGTTGGAAGTTTTTGTTACCAAAGTTGTTCAAATGTTATACTGGCAAAGCTTCCGTTCTTTCTTGATTCCCAATATTTTCCGTTATACTCCCATACATCCTCTTTGTCGTCTTTTCGGTGAGAAAACCATAATGGTTCATGTTTTATTTTGTTCTCTTCACGTCGTTTGCGGCGTTCTCGCTGTTGAGATTCTAATTGGTGTTTCAATTGTTCTGCAGCACCAAGATCACCTTCTTCTAATGCCCTTTGATCTGGACGTAATCTGTTATAAAACAGAATTTCAATTTAAAATTGGTACAAATCAAATAATTATTTAATTTACCTTGTATCTGTTGGTGGTAATAAATGGGAATCAGGTCCTAATTCATTTAGTTCCATTGCAAACCTTGTAAACCCATAATACCTTTCATGATCTGGAGGCATTGTTCCGGCTCTCCATATACATTTTGCTGAAGGTGCTACTCCACAATATAATGCTTCTGACCATTTTCCAAAGAGATTATAAACTGTTTTACCATTTTCATCATAAACTGCACCAACAACCTAAAATTTTGGACAAAAAAATTTACCTAGAAAGTATTATTAATAAAAACAGTAATGGAAACAAAAATATGTTGTAGGTGTTGTATCTAAACATTCTTCACATTAATTACACCAATGATAAAAATGAGTTGCATATACAGAAATTTTAAATAAAAATGTATTACCTACCTCATGACGTTTAGCAGACCAATAACTTGCTTTAGCAAATGTTAATTTGCAAGAAATTCTACCATTGGTAATATGTAATTCTCCATATTGATCCACCCATCGTTGTCCACTAAATAAATTATGAACACATGTCGTCACTTTATTCCAAGTATATAGATCACCCGTTTTAGGCAACAACACATGGACAGCACCCACCGGTTGAAATTCCATACTTTTGCCCCAAAATTTTGTTTTAATTCTAGCTTCTTGCCAAAATGTAAAATTTCTGCTTTCTGCATGACAGGCACTAATTGGAGGGTGATGACATACCTGTTCAGCTAGAAACCTGAAACCTTTATCTTCTCTTATGCATTCATAGGTTTCTCCAAGTAGGGGATTAAATGGTTTATTGCCAGCTCGACTGTATGAAGCTGCGTATGAAGAAACTGCAAATGCAGCTACTTGCACCATTCGTTCATAAGGATCATCCAATTCAGCTGCTTTATCTAATAATTCAGAATATTCCAATTCTTCACACAAGCGTTGCAACATATTTAAAGGTTCATTTAATGCAACGGGCATACTTATTTGGGATAAATCTTTTCCAATATTTTTACATAGTAAATTCCATAATGACAGACCTTCAGTGTCTGGTCTAGGAGCAGGTAAGGTGGTCCTTCTACCAGTTAAACCTTGTCCACCTTTTCCTATAAAATTTAAATTTATATTTATCAAACAATTCATTATTTACATTAAGGTCAGAAAAATATAATTACATATTCACTGCCAATTTTTAAAATTATAATTTTAGAAAATTTTCTTTCTTATTCTCAAAATTATATAATCTTTGGATACGAAGTGATCACCAGAAGCAACACTTTGAATCACTTTAAATCTGGCAAGAACATATCACAATGAAATTTATGTTAATCGATTTCAAGCTAATTACTGGTTTAGGTTGGTATTTACCACAAGCATTCAAGCAAGTTTGGTTTCATTTGGTTATAAGATCGTAAGTTTTGGGTGATATAATTAATTCTTATACATCATTAAGAATAACTGGTAATTGCCCAGCCCAAGAGCTGATTCATTAACACATAACCTTGAATTGCAAAGCGTGTCATGTGTCAGTTACCATGTCCAAAGATTTTTCCCCAATCTAGGGATATTTGATGACACAGGGGAAAAGGGAATTTTGTAATTCTTTTTACCAAGTTTCCAGATTAAAAAAAAAACTTTAATGATAAATGCTTTATCTTTTTTTCCTTTTAGCAGTCAAATAATGAAGACATGGTGGAAAACACGATCGTTTTCCAAAATTTTCATAATGATACAAAGCACCAATACTATTAACATGCTTTAGATTTACAGTTTATTTGAAATTCTCTATTATCTAATCTGCAATATTAACTTACGTTTATTGAACTGTGTGCGCATTCAGTACTTGACAGCAAGTAAAATTTCAATACTGATCTTAATAGCAAGTAAGTTCGTTTACAAATTCTGGTTCATTTTGAGTAGATTAAATTGATTCAAGTTCAAAAGATATAAACTGTGATAGGATCACTTTGAATAGGTCCAAATAAGTGCAAGAAACCCAGCCATGTTTTCCAAAAATTCTTACCTTCACTTGCTGCTAGACTGTTAGCAGTTGAATTGTATTCACCTCCAAGTTCTGATTCTGAACTAATGCTGCCTTCTCCACTAGACAATGAGCCAGCTTCAGAACTGCTATCGGATCCTCTAGTACGTATTTCAGCTTCAATATCTTCAGG
>JAODAH020022146.1:0-10073 GCA_027574865.2 Coproporus ventriculus
AAAAAAGATGAAGGAAAATTTATAAGATTTTTCTACATATCCACGTACAATTTTAAGTTTATCTTAAAATTGTAGTGTAAATAAGTACGATATTATATTTTGAAATTATCAGATATCTACCGCAATGAGTTTTTGTAGGTTTATTTCTATTTTATCAAAACTTAACCGAAGTGAATGAAGTAAAGAATTTTAACGGCAAATTGGTATACTATTCCATTACTAAGATTAGAGCAGAATAAATTTTTCTTTTGTTAATTCTTTCAAATACTAATTTTGAATGAAGTCCCGTGAGTAAATTTTTCTTCGCACGTCTCTGGCAGGTGCATTTCTTGGATGTTGTTTGTATAGTTATTATAAAGAATCCTGCAAGTTAATTAAAAAGGATGTTTTAGCACGGTTCTGTTAAGCGACTGGGTGCGAAATTTCGGACTCACTTCTCTTTTCATTCGCGTATCACGTATCTAAACACAAACACGCGCGGGCGCGATCGTCCATACTTAATTCATATGTAATTACTTTGAAATCACCGCCGCCCGTCTCATTATAACTAAATATATAAGTCCACTCGGGCGTAATTACGACGGAATTTGCCCTAAATTATCCGCCACCAGTTGGTTTCACCTGTCACTATAAAATATATTATGAAAGGCCGCGAAAACAATTCAATACATATGAGTTTTAATATAAACACTGAACGCGCCAGGGCATATATCTGATTAGAATCGTATGGCCGTGGTACATAAAAACATGGCCTTATAGGGAAGATGTTTGCCTAGTTTGCTCTCCCATAATTATTATTGATAGTCGCTAATATGACTAAAGATTTGAAATTATTTCGCTACTTTCCACACAAGTCGCTTGTTATGCAATTGCATGGGGCCGCTAAGCGCCATCGCTCAATAAGCCTTCACTGCTCATTATTAACAAACACATTAAAAATTACATAATTAACACATTAACAAATACAAATTATAAATTTAATTAACGAATTTAAATTTTTCTCCCGCTGTTTTCTGACGAACCCTTCCAAATCTGATTGGATTCTGTAGCCTTGGCCAGATATAGAAACAATTAATTTTATTTATTTTATTTCACAATTCTCACCTGCCATAGACAGGACTTTTAACAAGTCCTTTTTTATCGATCCAATCAATTGTTAATGGTTAGCATAATAAATTCGCGTTTGCATGCATATATTCTACAAAGGGTGTGGAAATTGTTCAAATGATAATGTTTCGGTATTAATGGCTAATTAATGGTATCTATTATAACTTTTGATTGCAATTTAAAATATTCAATTGCTAATATTGTAATGGAGCCCATACACGCTTAACTGTCAGTTTTTCATGTGTGACGTGATGTCTGAACGATTAACTGAAGTATAATGACTGCGAAGTTTTATTACGCAAAATGATCTATCTTTCATCTGAGCTTCGGGGCCTTATATCCTTTTGGCAAACTGACAGTTTGTTCGGGTAGGCAATTTTTCAGCCCTGTTAGGTGCTTGGAAAAATTTGCGATGGATGTGTCGAAATCGGAGAGCCTCCATTCATTTATTGAGGCTTATAGATCTCTTCCCGAACTGTGGTTTAGAGAATAGGAACAAACAGCAATAAATTTGAAAAGGCTTCAGCTTACGATGTACTTGTTTAAAAGCTAAACATTAATAAAGTTACCCCAAAAGGTAATTATTTTCGTTTCAGACTTGTAAGTTATGTCTCAATTAATTTTTTTATTTTTGTATTTGTAAAATTTTTAGTGTAAACTTTGGTAAAAATTTAGAAATTGTCGAAATTAAATTGTTTTTTTTTTTAACCTGGTGGCGCAGTGCTTGACATCGTGGCTCTTCGCTCATGGGTTTGATCTCTGGATAGGAGCATGAGAAATTGAATAAGTGATAATTCTGATGATTAATTCTATTGCTGTTATTAAAAAAAATGTTTTTATTGAAATGGCTTATCCAATATATTAATGAAGAATTGAAATATAAAATGTGTAAACTACTTTTATATTAATTGTGAAATGATAGCAATGGGCTCTAATTGCAAATGAAATTATAAAAATCCGCATCCATGCTGGGTTTGACCTTTAACATAAGGTTTTGACCCTGCACAAAAAAGGTTCAGCACTGCACGTTTCGTAAGGTATGACTGATAATTAGGAGTGCTGATTACACTGCATCGACATTTTCAGAAACAATTGATCGTTATTACGTTTAAGTACAATGGGCGCGAATTGACCACACACGCACGTGCGTTATTTCTTTATTTATAAAGAAAACAAGTCAGACATTAAAACATACTTAATTAACAATAATGATCATAAATTTAAATTGAAATAATACCGGGCATCAATTAGAAATATGTAATCAGATAAACGTGCTTTAATTGGTAATTTATTAAAATAATATGAATTATTATCAATAAATCGGATAATTGGTGATAAAAATCAAGCGAGTCAGCTTAGGTAATTTTTGAAATATCATTAAAACACAACGGTGCTTTTTTCAGATATGATAAATGTTCGGATGGTTCTCATAAAGAGATTTAATACGACATAATAAACTATTATCTCTTAGGATTTCACAGTTCCGAAAAACACGAATGGCCCGCGGATCGGGTGCCCGTTTGGTCCCCTGCAATTTGCCCGCTTGAAAACCCGGACATTATCCAATAACGCCTCTTAAAATATCACGAACCACACCGAGATTATCGTTGTAATGCTGGATCAAATTACTCTATTAAAGACGCTAATAACCATCATATAAATACATAGTTGTAAGCGTTCGTTCACGTGAAACGGACCGATACATTTATCATTTAAGCGTTAATTTATTACTGTAATTACCAAAACACATTTGTACATCACCGTAGAAAAAAAAAAAAACGTTTCAAGTGTAGCACTGGAATTACAATTTTTCTCCTAATTGATTAAAACGCCCTGCCCAAAAGAAGAACGTTTTAATGAATTTTAATTTTTCCTTTTTTAATTAACATTTTTTTTTAAATTAAGACATTTTAGGATATTCCTGACTTATTTATGATTTAAACAGATTATTAAATAAATTTAGGTTTTATGCTGGGAAATTAATACTTTTTATATTGAATTTTAATGCAAATGTTAAGCTGCTGTGCCGCACAGGCTTTAAATTCAGACAGGTTCGTTACAACTTTTAAATTCGGCGACTGGATCGTATAAAGGAATATCCACATTCAAGATTCAATCAAACATTCCTTTTCGATATAATGAATCAAAAAATATTTAATTATTTTTATTTACTTTAATTCAGCAGTTCTTACTGCAATTAATTAATGTCGTCTTGAAAGACTTTTTATTGGGATTCGGAACATTTTAATACCTTGTGCATTCACTGTGAAATGAAATTAAAAAAGTATAAATGAAAAGGAGAAAGGGGAATGTTATGAGTGGAATTTGTAAAGTGTACAGTTTCAGTAGATGGATAACAACAAATTTACATGATGCAAATTAAAAGGCACACACTGCTATAAAAGCAACTTTAAATGAAACTCAAGTGTACTTGTAACAAGATAATCTCTTATTTGTTCTGAGAGATGCATCACATGCGAAATTTTATTAGTAATAATTAACAAAAAAATTTCTTTCCAATCAATTGGTTTTGTTTATATTTTATCGTATCGGTTTTGATCTAACGCCGGTTCTAGAAATTTTTGGATCTTGGAATACTCCAGTGGCGTTTTCCAAAGTTTTTAAGCTAATACCTCTATAACACACTCTAGTGATGTTCTAGACGTGATAGTCCTATAAAAGGAAGGAGCACGTTCGCACTTAACAATATTGTTAAAATTCTAATAATAATTTCCATTCTTAAATCGACATAGTGATCAACTTCCGTACCATTTCATGTTTCTGAATCTCGGAGCTATTGAAATTTAATTTTTAATTTTGATATTTACCTTACAATCAAATGAACTAATTTTGAAATTAGTCCGAGATTATTCAAAAATTTTCGACCGCCTTTGTAACTGTACATAATTTCATCTGTTTTATTTGCATTTTTTTATCAATTAATTTTTGGTTTTGGTTACCTTTAATTAAATCGAATGCACAAAGAAGTATCGACTAGTGGGGTCCAATTATTATCACCAGGGTGCAGTTTGCTAATTGAAGAAATTCAATTTTGTGTTCGGTGTTGATGCTCGAAAAAAGGTTGGATATTGCAAGCAGAATCGAAAAAAAGAGGACTGGCAAAAAGAACAAGAGAACGGCGCGTGTAAACGTAATGAATGGTAATTAAGTGCACAATAACAGCAAATGAGCAAAATTCAATTAAAATAAATCCTCCGAACAATAAATCGCAATTAGTTCAATCGAATCGAGCAGACGTTTTCGATTACGTAACACGGGCAGTCTGATTTAAAATGTAAGGATCCACATCAGGCATCAGCATCACCATCACCCTGATTCAGCCTAATTATTCACCTTATTTAATTTAATTTCGCGAAATTGCGGCACTGGCTTGTTTAGTTGGACTTAAAGCAGTAGCTTTCTCACGTTTCGAGGACTTGTGTATGCGTGTGTGTGTGTGTTTATTAAATTCTGCAGGTACCGAGAATATAATAAATTAACTGGAATAAGAAACCCGATATTGAGTGATTGATTCCGAAATGAAATAATGCGAGTTGCCTTTTCTGTCCGCAAGACAATGGGCTCAGACTCGCAAACCAGCAAATGTTTGGGCCCAGTTCATAAATAAGAAAACAGTCATTTTACTGTTATTTGACTGACATCAATATGTCCAAACGTGAAATTTCGATTCACATATTAAAGCTTTTTCATTTCTTTTTGTTTTGCATACTTTATATTTCATAGCGGAAATTTTTACGAAATGGCCACTGTAAAAATCCTTACATGATTTTCAATTAAATGTTTATTGACAGTGTTGCTTGAATATTCTCGAGACAACTTCAATTTCCCCAAGTGTATACTTTTTTTATGTAAACGATTCTTCATTTATATGTGATTGCATTTTGTAAGATACTTCCCTGCTTGCACTAAATTGTTTTCCCATTTTCGGTGACTTTCTACCGCATTCGTACTTGTTATATAAACAGCAAGAATGCCGTTTAAAATGTCATTTCGTAAATCCGATTTCGAATTCGCTAGTTATTGGAAATTTCTAAGAAGCGGATTTTTATAAAGAAAATTACATTTTACAATATTAAACTAATTGAAAAAATTTTTTTGCAATTGTCTATAAAGGTAAAATTTGATTGCGTGTAATTTACAAATTTTTCTATTTATGATTTTTTTAAACAAGTCGTATTGTGGAGAATTACAAATTTATTTTAAAATGTTCCGTCGATTTTTCGATAACTGTGTAGATAAATTAAATTGTGAAATTTTTATTTTTGACTTTGTTTCAAAATTTCAGTCTGGTTTGCCCACATATGAAGAAGCTACAAGGGATCGCAATTTAGGCATTACATCATCTCGCTTACAACGACCTCCATGGCCTTCTATAGTCAGCAGAAGAACAAGAAATTCTCCGAATCCAGAAAATATTTTATTCACGAGGCAAGGATCATTGTAAGTACATTTACTTAAAAGTTTTAAATTATATTTTTTCACTTTGTAACTATTGAATGTTTGAGGAATAGTGAAGATCGTAGACTTAACAGTCTGATGTGATCTTTTTCAAAACCATTTTCACATCCGATAATTTAGGCAGACGCAAATCTATCTGATGTTTTATAAATATATTTTCATCATACATATACGATCTTCTTCAATTGACTCAGCGATATAATATTATTTGCTCCATAAGAATGAATAAAGTTTTTTTTTCTTAGTTGCATACATAAAGCTTTTATGAATCATTTAAATTCTATGAAAGATATAACTTCTGTTACCTTTTGGATAAAGAGGTATTTTTCATCAATAAAATTATAGAATAGTAAAACGGAATACATAAATTCTCAATTTAATATTAAGCATGAGGAAATTAGAGAAGTTTAGATAAACTAATGCTACCTTATAATATTTCCAAACTACCAATAAAATATAAAATTGTCAATAAAACCGCTGGGAATATTAATATTTCCGTATTTTTCATAAAACTTTAATAATTCATGATTCACCTGAAAGTAACATTTATTTAATGGTAGTACTATATTCTTCAAAATTAATCTGAACTTCGAAGACCAATTAGTGTAAGGTTTCCAAACATAAAAGCTTGTAAGTTTCATGTAACATATGGATAAGTGATAAACCGAGAACAACAACATAACACGTCCGAATAAAATGGGTTAAACACGCGTCAAGTGACAAATCAGTACAAGAAAAACGGAGTGTAACCTTTTAACAATTACTCCTTGCATAATAATTAATGGGTTTTGTTCTTTATCTGTAGGAAAGTTGACGCATTGAGAGGATTGTGAAAATCTAACTGCACCAAATGAGGTTTATTGGATCTTGGAGTGAAACAATATCACGTCGTAAAATTTATGCAGAGATAAATTATCGCGTTTACTGGAATGTTAATGATTAACTTCGTTAAATATAATACAATAAGAAATAGTTTACATCGAGTAATGATTTTACCATGAAGATTTTATTTAGACACATGTAATAGTTATTTATTTTATTGTTACGGGTAGACTTTTTGTGCAAGATATTGATTGTTAGCTATAGAAAGTACAAATAAGTAGTCCGATAATCAAATTTTCTTCTAGTGGCTAGCTAGAGTTTTTCATTATTTTTGCACTAACACATGTTGCAAATTTGAGATCAAATTTGAGTTCCTAGATAAAGTCCTCACAACTTCGTCCGAATTGAAATGAATTTACCCCTCATCAGAAAGTAATTTAATTTGAAATTAGTTTTAATAGAAATAGTTCCTCTTCTTTTAAATAAAACACTTGTTCTTATTGCCAATATAATCAAGCTAATTGCAGTATTAAATGTTACTTCATAAAAAGATAATATTCATTAAATGTATTTGATTTATTATATTTTCTCTATTAAGTCATTGATAACTTATAGTAAGTATCAATAACATGCTTTATGGATCCTTAGATTCCTCCGTAAAATTGTATAAGTTTTTAGGATAATCGTAAAACATCAAACTAAAATTAGCAATAAAATATCAAGAAAGTAGTTAAGGAAGGTAGTAATATGACTCATCCTCTGAAATAATTAAATAGTCCATAAATCGAAGTTTATAAATTTGACCTTTTGCAATAATACTAAATTGAAGATTACTTCCACATTAAGCTGTCGAAATCAGCAAGAATATCAATATAATAATGCTTTAAAATACAATCCTGCCTAAATGAACACCTACTCTTATCGCCATATTAGTCAAATGATGAGAGATG
The DNA here is from genome assembly GCA_027574865.2 of Coproporus ventriculus. Taxonomy (NCBI): domain Eukaryota; kingdom Metazoa; phylum Arthropoda; class Insecta; order Coleoptera; family Staphylinidae; genus Coproporus; species Coproporus ventriculus. The sequence continues at coordinate 7,359 of JAODAH020022146.1, forward strand.
ATCCTGATAAAGGATGCAATTGAAGAACCTTTACAAATGAAATTTATAGTGAGATTAGCAGCTGTAATTCATTTGCTTATTGTAAGTTGTTATCTTATTGAAAGGAAATAGGTAATTAGAAATTGAAAATATTTATTGGAAATATAAAGTGGACGAATTGTTTATAAGTCGGATGAAATGGAATTATGATATTGTGAATTTGCACGCAGGCCGTGTACTGTGTTAATTAATACGGCAATTACGGCGGCGCACAACCACACGTTTTATTAAAACCCCGTCTCTCCATCTGTGTCTGTGTCAATGTAAAATATTGGAAAATTTCTATGGTTATTGGTTATTTATGCATTCCAGACATTTTATTTGCTTTTCTATTTCAGTAACGCAACAGTTAAAACTTAAGAAAAAAACATAAGCTCATTAACCGAAGCAGGAACTTTGTACAACAAAACGCAAAGCATATAAATTATGAAATAAAATTTTTTAAATGTAAAACTCAATGATTACATCAGACTTTGCATATTTGTTAAAAAATAAACAATCAAGATATGTCTGAAAATTTAGATTACACTTAAAACTTTCTTAACAGTCGATATTATTGAAGGTGAATTTTGTCCTTCTCACATGGGTCAATAATATTGTTACAATATCTTGCTTTTTACTAGAACGGACATTGTTTTCTTAATGAGTGATTGTGAATCTGATATTATTCTAATTGGAGAGATAGATTCTGCTTTAGTCTATCCTTAATATTGCACAATATGCCCCTTACACGTACAATTTATATTAACACATCTTCAATAGTATTGGCAGGGCTTTAATAAAAAAATATAATATTTTTAATTTTCGCCATTTTTTTTTGTCAATATTGTTACAATATACTCACGAGATGATTGAAATATTGACTCAATAACATTGACCCACCTTATATGGTTAAGTTTTGTAGGTATTTCCGAAATAAAAATGACGATCCTATCTGTAAGTAATTAAAAGTAAAGTAAGTTTCATTGAGAATTTTAAATATTTTGTGAATTAATTACGGAATTGAATTTGCATGCCTGGAATATAAACTTGATTCAATATTATCGACAGGATAGATAAAATCTTTCAAGATAAAACCGTCTCTGTTCGAGTCCGCACAGTAATGGAGATAAAACGTCTTAAGACGGCGAAGATAACGAAGTGATACATATCATGGCGTGTGCTAAACGGCGTGACAGTTTCACACTCTGGTGTCTACAATTCATGAAAAAATGCTTTTGAAATTATTGTTATTACTTGAAGCTCTTAGGGGGTTTCTACCAGGGACCTTGTTTAACGTTTTGTACCGTGCTATTATCTATTTAACTACATAAATATGATTCGTGGTCATCATTAAGATTTTATGGGAGCATGTTTATGCATTTTGAAGAATGCATGCACGAATTTATAAAGATATTGTTTAAGCAAAATGCAAATATTAGTACCGACACATTGTGATGAGTATAATCGGTGTAGAGGTGTGGTTTTTGGTGGAATCGCTGGAGATTTCACACGCTCAACAACGGAGATTACTCCCGATCAGATCGTTTACAATAATTGAACGATCGTTTGCGTCTCTGAAACGTGGCAATGATTACACGGCTAAAATGACTAATGGTCGCTAAATGGCGTCTGGACTGCTGTCAATACAACGGCGGCACTTCAGGCGGTTATCTTGTTAAAATACTTAAGCTCGTTTCGATTATTTTACACGAATTATTACGCAGAAATTATGCACGAAATATTACGCGATAAATTACGCTGTTTAAATCACTATTCCATGTATTTAATATGAAGCAGCTCTAAAATATAACGACGTTAACTGCTCGCCAACATACTGAATATTACATAAAAAAGACGACCTGATAAACCGAAATCGATTAGCACAAAATCGCCGAACTTTTACTAAACATTTAAGGATATTATTATAATCGTTTTACTGTTATCGGTAGTACATGCATCGACTTTTAACAGGCACGAAATAAATCCGCGCAAATCAAAAGCCAAAAACTGATCATAAATGATTGTGGAAGACCGCGTTTACGGCCCCTTTCGAGAATAAAACATATAATACGATCATAAATTATTTCTCCTCCCCGAAATACAGAATTTAATTGGCTTTGAAGTATTCCACGGTTGTAAAATCGTTTCACCTCTTATTTTTATTTGCTCGTATTTTACTTACTGATTTACAAATCAATTACGTAGAAACACATAATTCCACATTGCGTAACTAACTAATTACATTGTACGAATTTTATATAAATAATTAACGTTCGAGAAATATTTTACCGTAAAAAAACATCCCACTAACGGCTCGCTATAAAATAGCGAACGTTAATATTTATAATTCCATCTAAAAGTGATTTTATTTTATTTACAATCAATTAAATTAAAAACTAGTGTTGCAAACTTTCCAGGTAATTTTATGTTGCGACCAATTTACTTATTGAATTAAAAATATGCAGAGATACTATAAAATTTAACATATTTAAGGTTAAATGCAGACATTAATTGCATTCCAATTGCTAGTCATAATGCCTTAAATATATTTATTATTCTCATAAAACTGTGTACGATTTCAACTATTTCATCACATTGTGGTATTTTACCAGATATTGACCCAATAATTTTAATTGGAAGTGAAATATTTAATTCGCTTGATACAACACCCCGTTTAAAATGATTTTCTTTTTA
>JAODAH020022158.1:0-18035 GCA_027574865.2 Coproporus ventriculus
ATACATTAACCAAGAAGTAATTATAAATTTATGAATACTAACTTTTTAATTTGTTAGCTTCCAATAAATTCTGTAAATGAACTGACGGTGGTGGACGAAATGTGGGATCCCAAATTGGAGACGAATTGTTATAAATTTCTGTTTCCAACAAATTTAGAAATGTTGGGAAGTGGGTTAAAATCATCATTTTATGATCTTTGGACATTCGTTCACGTTCCTGTTGAAATTGATCCATGATTTGTTTACGAACATATTTAAATATTGCTTGCAGGAGAGTCTTTCCAAAAATCATGGTTGTATCATGTCGATAGAATGAATCACAAAATGCAGGTACATGACAAAAAACAAACCATCTAAAAAAAGTAAAAAGATCTAATATTAACAATAATACATCAGTATATAGAAAAAAAATTTAATTTTAAATGAAATATTAAACTATAATAAATGAAGAAATCCTGTGAGGCTTAAATGTGGAAGGACTAAAAATAAAATGATAAAAATTTGTCCAGCATCCACTTCGTTTACACAAAAAGGGTTTCAAATCCTCAGTATTGTGCTAAAGTAATTAGTTATTATTATTGCCCAATATATAATGCTATTTGGAATTGATTTTGTTTTGTTTTGGAAAAGCAAAATTTATGTGAAGTGATACACATGTTTGGAAAGAGTATTCTACCAATTGCAATATCAAAATCTGAATGCGGTTTCTGAGTTGCCCAAAGGGTGTGCACATTTTGACAAAACACACTCTGTCTTTATACTATTCTTATGAGCTATCAGTTGTGGATGAATGTAGTTCAATTTTAAATCAATCAAAAATTATTTTCAATGTTGATATTACATTAATAAGCTTAAATTCCTTCATTTAAAAATTATACGACATATTTTCAAAATTTTCTTTAACAAAATCATTAGTACAATGCATTATGTAGGCTCTCATTGCCAGAATTTCAACAAATTTATTATGAAGTGCACTTATCTCTACTAGACCTTGCTACTTTAATTCGATGAGCAATGATTTCAATTGGTAGTTTCCTGGTTCCAACATCAAATCATCATATACTACTGTGATAACACAGGCACACAAAAAAAGTGTCAAGTGCAACAGTAAAGACTAGTTAATTAATTCATATTTATTGGGATGCAAATAAACAAAGAAAAGCTTTTACATACTGGTTAGTTCCTAATTTTTTTTTTAATTGCTATTTTTTAGTTTCTGTTACTATTCAATATAAGAGTAGAAAGTAATCATTCATTATATTCATTACATTGATTACTTTTGTAAACTTAGTGTTGTTGCAAATAGCGGGTAGTTCCCGGGATTTCTCGCCCGGGAGTTTTCCTTTTTTTAAATTCCCGTTTCCCGGGAAAAAAATTAACTAAATTGCTAGTATGGCATACATATAGATTGAGTGACGTGGGTTCGAATCCCACTGGAGATGGAAATTTTTTATCTGTAATTTCATTGTTAAATAGTGTGTATTGTCTACGTGCAACTCTGTCCTGCGACTCCGCCTTATTAAGTAGCATTGGCATTGCTTGTACCCTAACTCCATGAGTTTGTTGCACGCTTAGTTGCTATTCTTCTAAAATTGTTGAAATAATATATGCAAAATGTAATTTTCTTTGAGAAAGTTTGTGTGGGTAACCACACCATTTATTACCATGTTTTTGAAAATAGGTGTCATAAAAAGAACTGCACTTCAGAAAAAAGAAGGTATTTAAAATAGAAAAGACTCATATAATAATTAGAAATTCAGAAAATATTGGTGTTAAAAAGTTTTTTTATACTTAGCAAAAACAACCCCCCCCCCTCCCATTTAAATAATTAATAATCTACTCAAACTGCAAAAAGTCAAATATGAAACTTCCCAAATTTACGGCATTTAACCTAATTAACTATTTGGATGTTCAGTACTTAAAAGAACATAAAAATATATAGTTTCAAAATATTGTAGTGAATTTATGCTGCAATATGGGCAATAAGATTTTTTATACAAGATTGTTCTCAAACAATTAACAAAACTGCAAAACCAAGTATTACAGACAGAATGCAAAAAAAAAAACTTTTACTAATTTAAGACGGTATTACTTGCAATGTTCACATGCTGGTGAAAAGCAGATCAATTTTATAATATTTTTAATATTAATCATAACCCATCACCAACAAAGGTAAAATTCTACAATTGTTATGTTAAAGTTAAAGAGCTAACACTGTTTACTTACTTTGTGTATGCAATTTTGTATATTGATGCTTCTTCCTTGCTAACAGTTTGCATTTGTACACTTGGTGATGGAAAATCCCAGGTATTTAAGCAATGCAAAAATATTTTTGCAAGTTCAAATATGTTGTTCCAATTTTCTTGTGAGTAATGTTCGAATTTATGCATAACAAAATTTGTGACTGCTTTATGAATTGAAGGCTTTTCAAAAGGTGGTTGTCCAAGAGGTCCTTCGATGACAGGCGATTCATTTTTCAATACACATTCTCGTAATAACTAAAACTATTTGGTTAGAAAAGGATCGACTAAATTTAAAAACAATTACATTTAAAAGGTGGCTATAAATTTTTACTGTATCTTGATTTTGTTCCCTGTTCATAGCGGCACACATATTTTCTACATCTATAACCATTTTTAGTAAATTATTTAAATCAGATTCTGGTTTTAATTTTAAATGAGAAATATGGGATTCTAAAACAAATGCAGTTAATCAATTTTAACGAAGATTTCATCCTTCAGTGCATGGATCAGGCAAAAAGTGGCACATTACATTTCTTTACTAACCATTTTTTATTAATAACTTTCCCAATTTTTAAAATATTGAAAACAATGAGGTTTCCTTGAAATATTTTAAAATTATTTCTAAGTATCATTTCAAGATGCACTATTTTATTTTCTTTCTCCACTACGTAGGTATCTTTAATATATAGGTACTATGGGTACAATCAAAGTCAACTGTTTAAAAACTGTATTAAATGACAGTTTCAACAAATGCCTCCAAATCGCCTTCCAGTCACAAATTAAATTATTGAAGAACATGTATCAAATGACAACTCAACCTCGAGTTTCTTTAGCAGTTTTGAAACAATTTAATGAATACAAAAGTGTCTCATAAAAGGATATGCGTTTGTATTCCTATATATCAAACAACTGGTCCGCAGCTGATTTTGTGGTTATACAATAATAATAAAAATTGTAGATAATGGGGCGAAAAAGGAGAAACAATATTATTTGTATTTTTGTATTCGTTTTTTATACCAGGCTCTTTGATTTTTTATTATTAATGAATCACCAATATAACATCACAAATTGACTTGCTTATGCAATGATAAAAAACTTTGTCAAAAACTAATTCATGCAACAAACACATTAATAGTTAGATAATGATAGAAATGTTGTTTAATCTGAGAATTTGGTAATACCAAATGTTCCCGGACCCAATACTTCGAACTAAAGAAGTTCTAGTGTATTACAGTTTATCAAACAAACTGTAACTTTGCACTACAAAACAATGTGAACATATATTTTAATATTTTCAAGTTTAAGAACATTCTGTCAAGAGACTGTTGAGTTCGGGAAACTAGATCTTGCACATAGATTTTGTGCTACGCCGAGAGTTGTATTGGGTTTCACTCTAGGCAAGCATGTTCTGACTTCCAAGCCTAAGTATTCGCATTAAATGCTTCTGTAGAAGAGATTGTGAGTAGTGAAACTAACAACATCCGTATCTCGCTTATCAATGACAGTCAGGCAGCAGTTTCTGTGTAGCTACAAAGTTAAATCAGCATTAGTGCTTGGACAACCTGAATGATGTAGCTATACATAACTGAGCCATAAAGAGTTGGGTGCTTGGACTCTCGTGTCGAGGGCAACAAAAATGTCGACATTCTGGCTAGGAGGGTTTTGCTATAACATCCTTCAGTCCAGAAGCTGTGCTTGGTATATCTTTTCTTTTCCCCAGGGGGCCATCTTCCTTTCGGATCCGGATATACTTCAGCTTAGTTTTTAGTGTTGCCCTGGTATACCTTACACCTTTGAATGCAATTCAATATGTAGACTTTGTGGGAATAAAGAAACCGCAATAAACATTGTCACCCAATATGAAGCTCTAGCTCTTGATAGACGTAACCTAAGTACTAATCCGAATGAGGAAATCCGAGAGACCGACATGTTCTGACTGTTTAAGGGAGCCTATTTGACTAGAAATAGTGAAGTAAAGTACAATACAATGAAGTATCAGTGCTGGGGATCTCTTAACTTACTCCCACAGTCAATATCTATCTATCTTAGTAATTGATAAAAAACTTATTTAATTTTTATAACTTTTAAGTTTTTTAGATCACAGTATTGGTATCTTTTATTACTTATTTGAATCTTTGAAACACTCACAAGGAGTCCATTAAATTTATTGGGATTTTTAAAGAATGATCATTTAAATGAAAGAAAGAAATAAAATTTCAAACTCAAAATGAGAAGGTTTCTTGTTAGTGCGCTAATAAATTTTTATAAGTATTCAAATTTCTATGTACATAACTTATATTAAAAAATATGTGTTTATATAACAATCCTTCACTGTTATATTAATAGCACAGCCTCATAAAAAAAATGTAATGTAATAATGTCCATTGGAGTAGACCCAGATGTCTATATGTGTTCAAAGTCGCTGAATCCGACTTTCATTTAACTCTATCATGTCTATAGACGCTGTAAACCACCAAAATATCTCAAATTTCCACTCGATTTAAAAGTGGATCGTTATCGAGATAGCGAGAAGAACTTAAAGAAATATTTCATGAAAGTAAAGGACCCTTCACTCATTCATTCTAATAATGTACATGGAATGATGGATAAAAACTCAATCCAGATGTCTACGAGTGGAGAGTTTACTTCCATTCCAATCATGCATTTAACAGAAATGAAGGAGAGTTATAGTAGTCTCCAATGGTTTTGGATAAAATCAATCATTCATAACTGGAAAGCATGTGGGATTTGATGATTCTAGAGCAATAGGTCTTGCTTTTGTAGTTATGGGATAGCAAAGATCGCACAAATCATCACTTGAAGAAAAAACATCTCTTCCCTCATATTATCCTGGACTCATCATGCTGTTTGTAAAGGCTCTTGGTAAGGAAGGCAAATGTTCAAATACTTGCAACAGCTTTTTCTCAGAATATCTGATGTGAAATTAAAAGAAGGCATTTTTGATTGACCACAAATCTGGTAGATAATGGGAGATCATCATTTCATTGATTCTATGAATACTGCCAAGAGTGCTGCCTGGAAGAAGTTTTGGAAAAATTGTAAAAAATGTCTATAATATGGTAGAAAACTTTCATAAAATGGGATGTTTGATGAATCTGAAATTAAATTTCTTGGATTCCCATTTAAATTATTTCTCAATGAATTTCAGAAATTACAGTGAGACAGAGGAAAGATTTCACCAAGATATGAAAATAATGGAAAGTACATATCAAGAAAGTTGGGACTATCATGATGGCCAACTATTGTTGGAATCGGAAGAAATAATGTGCATGGAAAGAAGTGAAATGTAAAAGGAATGTACTTTATAGATCTGTTGAAGAATAGAGAACAAGATATCACAAGAAAAAGGTGAACTTAAATCATTACTATGCTCTACCATTTTCTTTTAATTTAATACTAATTGATTTATCAAAATCAGTTTAATATTTTAAGTTTTTGCATGTTCAGTGGATGTTTTGTGACACTGAAACTTTTACATATGCATTATGTCTAATTTCTATATTAAACTTAAACTTGAAATGATATTTGAATGACCAAAGGGCATTAAAAAACATGTGCAATGTAACATAGAGAGAAGCTAAAGTTCTTTTTAATAGTTAAAATAATTTTTAAATGATATTTTGTACGTGCGCAAATGTTACCAATAACCAAGTTTTGATCATTAGACTTGACATTAAAAACAATTTTGGCCTCCAACTTATAATTACTTATAAAAAATTCTCAATTATGTACAAAAAAAAAATTGTACCATAGTGTTACCTCTAACATCGCTATATGATTACTGATTAAGCAGATTGGTTGTCTTGTATAGTTTTAGATGAAGTGAAAATATTGAAAGTGGAACTTTTTACCCATAGCATTTAAAGTCCCACTCTATCCTATTACTGATTTGTAATTATTTATAATTTTTAGAAGTTTGTAAATTCTACGAAATAAATAAACCACTATAAGTTACTTCATATCTTAAAATCATCTACAAGTATCAATGTAGAAAACCATAATATACAACATTTTTTAACTTGTCAGCAGTTATTTTATCTGTAAAAAAATTTGATAATTCATTTGAATTTACCGAGATTGTGTTCACAGCGACAAGGATCAGTAAATGTAGGTCCTTCCTTGATGTCCCTTGTTCTTTTCCATCCTAAGCAATCACAAGCTTCCACCTGCAATATTAAAAACCAAATAAGCAAGTAATTTTCTTAAGGCATGAGTTTCATTTTGAACAAACTAATTTTTTTATCATTATATATCGGATTGAAATCTTCACGTGGTTTGCAATATGTTCTTGATACGATCATAATCGATCCTAAATTTTTCGAAGAATTCAAATTTGATCTTGAATTTGCGAAATCTGTTAGTGCATGCGCAAATATATTGAAAAACTCTAGCCAGTCTTTAAAATAAAATTTGATCTTCGCATTGTTCAATAAAACACAAAATTTTGGTATATTCATCCAAAAGTAGGCATATTTTAGAGTTTTTAGCAGCTTAATAGAAAGAAAAAAATATAGTTTTTGAGCAATCTGAAAAGTAGACAAATCCACCTGGCCAAATAAGGAGGCTGTGTTGGGGAAACAGAGTGGAATCAAAAAGTCTTACTTAGACTCTTCTACACTTGCCTCCCAGAAAATGCTCTAAAAAGGCTCAGGCAACCAGAAGGTAAGACTGAGTCCTAAAAAGGGAGCTTTAAGGGAGTCAGCATGGCAGTCATCTAGAAATGTCACGCTAGATCAGACTCAAACTGAACCAATCCAGAAAAAACTCATGGCTGAAGTAGATGGCACTTTACAAATATTGAGAAGAGGACCTTCACTTAGTCTGGGAAAGCTTATCAACAGCGGAGATGAGTTACTTACACAATTTCTTATGGCAACTAGATATTTTGAATTTTGATTGTTGAAAATAAACCAACCGTTGTAACAAGCAATAAGAAGAAGGTAATAGATATAACGATAGGTACATTATATGTTCGAAATTTCGTTAAAAACTGGCATGGACATAAGACACATAAAATTTGATATCATGGGACTCCACCGAAGTTTACAACAATCCTCACAGAACAGATTGGGAAGCCTACAAAATAGAGCTAAACCATAATCTGACGGATAAGATAGGAGTGGTAACAAATAACACCTGAGTCAACTGTAGAAGCTATGATTTCAGGTTATAATGAATGAGAGATGCATCACCAACAGAGCATTGTTTTGGAGACACTGTGAGGAGATTTAAGCTAATGAAATTGAAAATTGAAGAGGATATATTTTTGGAATTGATTAAAAAAAATAAAACATAAATTTGATGATTAACCTTATTATATTTCACCAGCAGTAGCACGCAAAATCAATTCTAAAATGAATTAAAATCTGCAACAATAGAAACAATTTTACAAGTTTTATAGAATTTTCTTTTCAACTTCTCTGTGTGATGGGACAAAAGCGGCTAATTACAAGTAACAGAATAAAAACTAAACTGCAATGGAGCGAACCAAATAAGCACCTTCCCACTTGGTTTTACATGGAAACAGATTAATATAACCATATTTAGACAAATTGGAGGGGGTTAAGATTTCTTTGGTTGATTTCATATGGAATGACCCCTGCATTATAATGTTGAATTAAAACTGTTCATTTAATAATTTATCCATACTTTTACTTATTAATTTCTAATTGTTTGAGAAAATTTAATTTTTCACCTTATTCGTCTTTATGCAGTGTAAAATAATCATCACTAAATTTATGTTTTTATAAATTTAAATGTACAGTCTAATTTGCATTTGTCTTTTTTTGCCTATTCCATGATTTTATAAAAGCTATTTTCTTAATAAGAGGAGAAAATAGCAAATATTGTGCGAATGAATCGGAAGCATGAGCATAGATATTTGCATTTTCCTGAGTTAGCAACATTTTTTTCTAGGAAACCTAAATTAAATTGCTTTGATGTTTCAAAACTGTTATTTTTTTAAAGCAATATATGTCACATTAAGCAGCAAGGTTGTTGGTTACAAAGAGTAACATTGTGATATTGATGTAAACTAATAAGATAAATTCCTATCATAACTGTTTTGATAATTCGAACTTTCACGTACAGGTTGTAGTTAAGACAAGCATCATTTTTGAGAGAGGTCGCCTTAAAATATATTCATCTATATATTTACAAATTTTTTTAGTATGTTAAAATAAAGGGCAAAAATATGATGCTCATAGCAAATTTTAGAAGGCATATGAATTTGACATTGGTTGGAAGGAAAAACTTAAAGAAAAACCTCGAACGTGGAAAATTCCCATAAAAAATTCCTGAAAATAAGTATTTTAAGTATTATCGTCTCAGAAAACTAGGAAAATGACCGATATATCTGGATTGTGGTGATTTTAAAAGATCTACTTTTAAGCTTCAAACCTGTAAATTTGGAGTAAAGTTAACCAGAGTAAGTTCAGATATGGGGTGAGATGGGTCAGTTAGTTTTTATGACATGTGATGTTATTTGTGGACGTATTAAGTGAATTCGTCGTATCTTTATATCAGCTGGCTGTCACTAATAGCGGAAAAAATCTGTTTCTCTCTTTTACCCATGAGATCTTACCACTCATTTTGTCATCTGAGCTAAGTGGTCAGACTGCTAATTTGTTAAGAATGTTTTTAAAGTCAGTTTTGAGATAATTTTGTTTGTTGAAAATTCATTAAACCTGGTAAGTGGCTACTTTTGAATATTTTAAAAGTTGTGAATGCTTAATTACTCTAAGATTTACTTCTTATTATTGGAAATTGACGTATCCGGTTTTACCCCAGGTAATTTTGTCAATTGAGGTAAATCTAGACAATGTTGAATTTGCATGTTGAGTAAGTGTATTCAGTTAAGATTATTAATTAACTCATTTATTTGATATTTTAGGTAGACATTATGCATTTTAATTTTATTTAAGTTTTATTTTTAAAAATAAATTAAGTTTAATTTTATAATAAAATCAAAAACGGTTTACTTTTGAATAATATTCTTGTTGTTGACTTAAAAATATGGGCAGGACTAGTTCTAGACTAAAAAAAATACATATATATTTTCTGTTAAAAAATGTTGAATGATACATAAGAATAAAGTCTAAAAGTACATAGTCGACCGGAAATTTCCTGAGGAATTCGAATTTGACCTCAGATTTTTTTGTACATTGTTGCGAATACACACAGAAGTGAAACAGAAATTAAAAAAAGTACGAAAAAACTGAATTATTCAGTTTTGGCCCGAAATAGATGAAAAGTCTCAGAAACCCAAATCTTACATGTCACTATCAGAAAATATAGACTTTTGGCTATCTTCCGTAAAAATTTGACGAAAATCAAGAAAGGTGTATTTGAGCTATGAATTTAAAAAAAACAGATTTTTTCAATCTCCTCCGCATGCATCGTAGCCTATAAAAGAAATGTTGGTGACATTTCATTCCTTGATAAATTTTCCATTGATTGGCACCTTTAAAATGATTGTCACACAAAAAATAAAGTTTATAGGGAGCAAAAATCAACTTCTTTAATAATAATTAGTTGTCCCAGCCGATGTTGTCCAGCCAAAATTTCAAATTTTTTTTTTGTTTGAAGTTTAATACTACATCAAACTTCAAACCGATGATTTGGTATTAAAACATAACCTATGCAGATATTACAACTTCACTGCTTATTTAATGTCGAAGGGCAGAGAGAAATTTTAGCACAAAATTTGAAAATAGAAAAACCAATCAATCCCTGTTTTCGCGCAGAATACTTTATAGCCCATGTCCTTCCCATGAAAATCTTGAACACGTAGCAAAAAACCCCTTAACAATCGGATGAATGGTTTGGCTGCGCATAAAATACGAACAAACATACAAACATTGATTTTTATATATAAGATTTAAAAAATTGCCAATTTTACTAAAATGCATACCAAAACTTCAGTTTTTGAGATAATGACTTCAAATTTGGTTTATAATCATATATTTTATGGTAGAAACCGCTTACCAAATTTGAGCCAAATCGGTAACATGCCACCTAAACTTGTATGGTTTTGGCATGCAATGCCCCATAATTAATACACAACTAAATATTTAAAGTTGACAACATTTTTTCACCCCTCAATACTATATATAAGAAATCATCCCAAGTGACCTTAAGATGCTGAGAAGCAAAATCGTCATCATACAATATTTTAAATTGTAAAATTTTTAAATGATTAAACTCATTTAAAATGGAAAGCTGCATTAATATTTTTTTATTATTAAATAGTTGTGACAGACATCCTGTCCATCCTTCAATAATTTTTTGTTTGAAGTTTGGTAATATATCCAATTTCAGACTAATGACTTGAACATAACCTATGGACATATTTCAACTTCATTGTTTATTTAAATCGAAGGGCGTAGAGAAATTTCAGTGCGAAATTTAAAAATAGAAAAATTAATTTTCCCAATTTTTCAATGTTCCGAGTAACTTTTTCAATTTTTCTTTCCTTAAAAATCGGACTATTATGAACATTTTTTTAAACAATTAGCCAAGTCAGTCCAACTGTTCTCAAGTTATGAGCTTACCAATAAAATTCAAATTTCATTTTTGTTTATATAGATAAATAAAAGAAAACTAAAAAAAAAAGTTTAAACATTTTATTCGTGAATGTGTTAGTTTGGACTCGGCATAACATTTTTTTTAATTGTCCATTTTTGGCTGCTAAAATTTATAAGGATATATATCTCACTGTAAAAGAAATTACTGAATAAGTATTGAATAAATCTCGCACCAATAATGCATATGCAAATGAAATTCATTAAATGTTTAGAGCATAATGTAAATAAATAACCTAAAATTTTAATTGATTGCAGTGATTCCAGTCAAAGATGTTTGTACCAGACGAATTTGAAATTTTCACTTTCATTAGTCAAACAAGGTGAAATCGATATGAGGAGCAGGACTTTCTATTTTCAACTAGTACACCTTATGAGGGTTATACAAACTCAAATTTCAAACTTCATAAATTAATTCTTTTTCATCCTATTTTATTGTTCCGTTGACCATTCATTTCTATAAATTGAAAATTTAAATATTTCAATTCAAGTAAATGTTATAGAAATCTGTTAAAAACAGGTAACTAAAAAGTAATTACTTGCAATTAAATATTTATTAAGTTCATTACTGAAATATTGTTACTTATTACTCAAAATTATAAATATAGAAGTCATTATCGAAAAATGAAAATAACAGTTTTATTTTATTTATTAAAAAAGGAACTAAAAGTAAATATTTTGAATGTTTACCTGGCATTTTGAAAATGTTGACAGTTTCAATAACTTTTTATTATAAGGAAGTTCCAGTACAGATTGTTTCTTTTGCTGTATTTGCAAATTGGTCTGATATTGTCCTTGTTCCTGTTTAATATTCTGTTTCTGATCCACATCAGCAAATTTTATTTCTGACATATTTACTATTTAAAATAAACCTTAACTAAAAAAAAGTACACAAGTTTCTGAATGTAGACCACGACCACACCGACGTTGCCAAGTGTACATTATTAAGTCAAATTTTAGCGCCAAATATTTAAAAAGACTTCTTTAATAATCTAACATTCGAGATCAAATTTTATATTGATTTTGATATCGAGCTTATTTGAGCTTAAATAGCTAGTACATATTTATTAATACTTAATACTATTTTGTCAATATTAATCAGTGAAATTAATCACTTGCTCATGTTGATTTATTTTTTGAATTTATATTTTATTCAAAGATAATACTCATAGAGAAAGAATATTATTAAAGTATGTCAAAATGTCATGTACAATGTGCATAATGATTTAAAAATTGTAAAAAATACCAAGCGAATATAAAATATTGATGTACGATTTTAGTTAATTAACATCTATATTTTGACTGAGTTCTGCAAGTTGCGATAACTAATGTTGCGTGAGTTGCATAAAAATAATTATTGAAACTAAACAGTTACAAACGGAAAGAAATTGAATTTTTGTGCGTGTGACAATAAAACGGTTTGTGCTTTTTCAAAATGTCTCATTTCGTGGTAGAAAAATCGAACATTGAAGAAATAAATATTGCGATTGCCCGTGGTAAGTTATTTTATTATCATTATTAGTTAATAATCTTTATATACTTAGATTAATACATTGCAGAATGCAAACATCAAGAAAAACATGAAAAAATCAAGAACGAGCAAAAAATCAGGCACTTTCACGAGAATATCATGAAACATTTAAATATTTTAAAATTTTTATTAGTCAAATAGATAAAATATTTTTAAAAAATCAGAGTTATTATCAAACGATGAGGCAAATTCAATTGTACAGATTAAATCAATCAAAAGTAAGTTAGACATATTATAGAAATAAACATACACCACAAATGGGCCTAATTGAGAGCGTGGAATTCGATATTCTTCTATATAGGAAAAATCTAGAATATTAGAATTCTAGGAAATGATGAGTCAAGGGAAAATTCTAGATGCCTTCCAGGGAGGTATAAATAGGAAGAAGCACCCGCGAGGAGTTAGTTACTAAGTAGCTAGTGAGTTCGAGTTCCGGTACGCGTAAATATAAATTCCGTTGAAATAAATGCTGTGCAACGATTTATCGACTCAAACAATCTTTCTCACATTCGAAACGTCGATATCCTGCCGTTAATCTCGTCAAGGGTTTCGCAATATTGGCAAATCCAGGCACAACCTGACGGTAATATGTGCATAACCCCAAGAAACTTCTGACTTCGTGCACGTTACGCGGTATAGACCAATCCATGATGGTTTTAATCTTCCCTCGATCTACGGCTATCCCTATTTTGAATACCAAATGACCCAGATAATCAACTTCTTTTTGGAAAAGATGGCATTTCTTAGGACTTAACTTCAGGCCAGCTCCACCTGTCCGGTGAAAAACGTCCTCCAGGTTTTTTAGGTGGAAATAATCTTGAGTCAGCCAAAGTATCTAGAATATCGTCTATTCTTGGCAACGAATAACTATCCTTCTTGGTCACATTGTTCAATTGTCGATAATTCATACAAAATCTTTCTTTTTTCTTGACCGGCACTACCGGAGAATCCCAGGAACTGCTTCACTCCTTCTTTTTCCATTTCAGCTATTATTTTCATGCAGTTTGTTTGATGAGACGGGTGTCACCGATATTTATGTTATGTCGAACTACCTTTGTTCGACCTTTCGACCCCACTCCAACATCGAACACATTTACGTACTTTGCCAGCAGTGTTCTTAACCGAGCTCTTTCATTTTTGTGTAGTTCAACAGAAGATTATTTGATAAGCTTATCCAGTTCTTTCGGTAACGACTTTGTTTCAATCCGAGGCTCTCCATGCATCTGTCAAATTACTAAAGATGTCGGGGTACAATAACCCAATGTAATGCCTTTCTTTAGATTTGCCGAATAATCATTGAGACTCATTACTCGGACGTTAATGTTGCCGGTAGATCGCGATAAGGTCTTTCCTAAAACAACTCCTTTTCCAATGCAGTTGTTATCCATCTGTGGCTACCTGTATTCCGTATTTAACTTCTTCCGCCATTCTCTGAATATTTTTCCAGCACGCAATTGAACAATAAAGGCGATAGGTTTTATTTATTATAATGCCTTTTTTGTAATTAAAATAAATATTTATAAATCCATTTTTTTATTTACTGAATCTGTTTAGAAAAACTAAATTTATCATATCTTTTGAAATGTTCAAATATTGTTTTTTTCATTGGTTAAAATTAAAACTGACACCTGAAGTTTTTTTTTTTATTGTAAATACATAATGCTATTACTAATAGAGGGCTGAAATAAAAACAAACTAATTTTATCGGTATTATACATGTTATATAAAAATTAAAAATAAATGATTTATTAACGATACATCGACATTCTTTAATCGATTCATTATTTTTGCAAGTACGAGTAATTTTATTGTTTTGGTATGATTTTCTTTATCATTCTACACAATTTTATAATTTTCATATAAGTTTTATTGTTATTGCATGCGTTTTTATAGTTATTGTTTATTGGGCCTCGGGAGACTGGGTTTGGAAGAATTTTCCAGGATATCCTCCATTCAAGGCGTAGGAAACCTCCGTGATTATCCCCTACCTATAAGAGAAGCCCAAGGGCCCAATACACCTTTTGCCCTCCCTGCTAAACACTCCATCTACATTAGGATGCGTCCCCACGAATTAAGTTAGTTAGGTTAATCAACAAGGTATTTTAAGTTCCGGGTCTTAAACCCAGAAAATATAATGTGACTATGTGGCATGTAATTTACATGTTATCTTTATATGCATTCATACGAAAATTATAAGTAAATGAGAAAAAGAATCTCTTATTGTATACTAATCTGTACCACCGACAGATTATGACCAAGCTGCATGGTAGTAACTATTCACGGTTATTAGTAAATAAATGAGTGATAACACTGATAACACATAGAAAAAAGTTATTGAACAACTCGTAAATATTGCATTTATACAATTACTGTGAAACAATTCTGATAAAAGCTTGGAAAGCATAAATTCACAAATTACCAGTAAACCAAAATAAGCCCATGAGAATTCTACTTAAAGCAAACAGATAGATTAGTATTAAGGAGATGTTAAGGAAATTGAAGTGGTGTTCAGTTGAAAATATAATAATATGAAATGTATTATTATTTATACATAAAATTAATAAAGGGGTAATGCTTAGATATCTGGTAAGATTAATACAAAAGAACAAGTGTATTTATATTTATGATGCAAGCGAAGTGGATCGCTTGCATTTGGAAGCAAAAGATATGAAAATGCACTGTAGCGAGCTAGAGAGTTTAAAAAAATACAACGAGCTTCCGAAAGGTAATATCTTATATTATAAAGGAAAATTCTGTTAAAATAATAATTATTATTAATATAATTTCTACATTTCAGATCGAAGTGATTCTTGATAATTTTTTCCATTCCCAAACACCCAAATGCAAGTAATTGCTATGGCATTTAATTTAATGATATTTCATTTCCTCCATGTATTTTCAAATTAAAGTTATGTAATCAACAATACAAAAAATCGCCAATAAAATCTAATTTTAGTGCTGATTTCGAGTTTTTTTACTGCGTTATTAAAAAAAATTATATTAAAATTTAGTAAGAGCGGCTTTATTGAGTACTTTATTATTTTTTAAAGTTAAAAAAAAAGAATGCTTTACATTTCTAATTTAATTTATTTAAAAAGTTTTATTTCATCTCTTGGGAAAGTAAATAAGAACATAAAAGAAACAAATATAAATGTATTTGATAACAAAAATTTTTAATAAAGTATAAACGGTTACAATTTATGTCCTGCTTCTATAAATTTAAATATATTATTACGACAAGGAAATAATTAAATATGATGTCATTTACAAATTGTGGTATAGTCCGAATTCTTTCTTCGCAACTTAGGAGATGGTATCTTTTGGCTGTAAGATTACACAGACGGCATAAGCGGTTTCCTTAGGGGAGCGGTTTATTGCATAATATGTGGTAATAAATTGTTGGATTTAATTGGCTTCTTTCGAAGCCTGGGAATTGAACGCCAGACCTTCTATGAGTCTTCTTACAACGAACTTCACATTCTTCTTTCCTATTAATTTTCTATTCTCTTTTTGAGTCTGCATTAAAATAATTTTAAATTTTTCCATAATCTCTTGTTCTATGGTACTGATGTTTACCAAGTATGAAATGAATGTGTTTGAAAAGTTCTTTGACAAAGCAAAGCCTTCAGTGTACCTCGCTTTTATTTTATGAAGGTGTAATAGATATCTTGTAGTTAGGATAAAGATTTGAAACAGATTTTTTTATTGTATAGTTGAATGTGGAGACGGTTTTTACTAGAAATATAAATTCATTCATATTACTTAATGAATTTAAGTTACTACATCTGACGAAATATCAATGAATCGACGACCAATCCATTTTATCGAAAGGCAAGAAGAAGGAGATGGAAAGCGAAAGAAGCTTAATCGAAAACAAAGAATCACCAGATATTTCTAGCAGATACTCCCTTACAAAATAATATGGGATTTATTAAATTTTTTAGTTTCACAGATTTTTAAGAATCTTGATGCTTTTTTAAAATTTATTGTCTTTAACACATGGAGGATCAAAAAGAGAATAACGCAATTATTAGACAAATTTGTCTTTAATATTATCATAATTGGCGTTTTCAGTATGTTATTTTTACCGTTCAGGTGCATATCTATCCAGAGAAAGTTGCTTTTTAATTCTCCTAAATTCATTGATATACAATTCAAAATTCCGGAATACAATTCAAAAAACATGAAGAAGAGGGCATTGAACCATTGGAATTCGCAGAACTTTTAATCCCATCCGGTATAGTTTTAATGGATGACATATCAAATGGCTCACGTTTCATTCCGGGTATGATTTCGGTTATTTAATAAAATTATTAACTGTCTCTAATTTGCCAATGGAGGAATCAGAATTTTTTGAATTATTAAAATTATATTTCCTCACTATTTACGATGTGAAATATTTAATGAAATCTTGTAAAAATTTGAAAGGAGGTTTACAAGAAGTATCTGAACAATTAAATTTGAAGAGAATAGGGCCTCAACATCAGGCTGGTTCAGATTCTTTATTAACTGGTATGGCATTTTTTAAAATGGAGGAAATGTTTTTCGCTAGAAAAATTGATGATGCGAAATTTTCTGGACATTTATATGGACTTGGTTCGTCATTTGCAGCTAATGAAAATCCTAATACTTCTACAGCAAATAAAGACTCCTCAACGAAATATTAATGATTTAAACGGAATTAAAGAATAACATTCCTTTAATAGATATGAACCCAAACGGAAAAAATATATTGAAAACGTTAATTATGACAATTTTAATGACAAATTTATCTCACGTAAAAAGAGCATGTGGACCTATAACTGCATAGGCCCACAAAGTAGAATTATCAGGACAAACATCCTATTTTAATCACCTGAGCATAAGTGCTATCGTTATGAATGGAACCAATAATTGTGTTATTCTCTTTGTTGAAATCTAAAGAAAAGGCATCAAGCTTCTTACAAGTCTAAAATTACAAAATTCAATAAAGCTCATATTTTGCAAAGCAGTACTTACTAGCAACATCTAATCAGGTCCTAAGTTTCTTTAGTTGCTACTAGAGCAATATTTAATCCATCAACATTATTTATTTATGTCCATCTCGATATTACGCCCATGCCAGACTTAACTTTATCCAAAGTCTTAGAGCAACAGATTAAAGTAGTTTCTCCTCTAGGTACACTACCTTCTGCGGTTGAACGAGTATCATTTAATGCATCATTAACACATTTCTTTTCATCGTTTCCACTAATTTTAAATACAACACCAGATGTTAAACAAGTTACTGTTATTTTTTTTTTCATATTCAGAATTTTTTGTATCAATTTAGTTACACATTTTATCGGCATGTTTATCAACATATATCTTCTAATTTAATAATATAATATCATAAAAACCAATTCCTGTAGCTGATATTGTCATTTCCATAGGTGTGGCCTTCATATTGTCGCCAAATTCGGGAGGTTTAATACCAGCTAGTTTTTCAGACTAATTCAAAGCCTGTATAGCCCAAATCTATTAAATGATAATGATATTGAATGAGATAAAAGTAAAAATGAAAAAAAACCTACCGTGAGATCTGTTGCAATTGACGCCTTAATATTTGAATGTCATTTTATTAAACAAAACCTTTCAGATAACGTGATTCTGAATGGGACAAAACTAAAAAAACTTTAA
>JAODAH020022204.1:0-10878 GCA_027574865.2 Coproporus ventriculus
AAAGAGGTCGAATAAGAGAAAATTTGAAATTTCTTCGATTATTATTAAAAATTTTCCTACCATTTTTTTTAGTTTTTGTCCCGCGATAAGTGGAAGTAAGATATAACGATGGTGGATTGTGTATGTTAGAGAAATATTGAATAATAAAATTTTTGAAATTGCTTGGATTTTCATTAATAATTTATTTTATGCAATTTTCGGATGACAATGAGTGGAAGTGAGATTTACCAATGGTGGATTGCATACGTTAGAAAGAGTGCGAATAAAAAAAAAAATTGAAATTTCTCTGGTTTTCATTAATAGTTTCATACAATTTTTGATTATAATCTGTGGAAAGAAGATGGAACGATTGGAATTTTGATTAGTTGGAAAGAGATGAAAATTGGAAATTTAGATATTTTGTTCATAATTTTATGGTCACAATGAGTGGAAATGAGATGTAACGTTAGTTAATAACGATTTATTTAATTTTTATAAATTGGCGTACAATGACAACAAGCTTCATAACCATTCTACTGGGTGGATAACATAACCTGCATTGAAATATATCAACTTCATTATTTTTGACAAAACAGAATGGCGCAAAATTAAAAAAAAATCACATTCGTAAAAATGATAGAATTTTTTGTTTTGATTGGTAATTCACCGGTCCTTCCATTTTTACGACTCATCAATTTTTATTATAAATTTTTAAATTAATCAACATTTCTATATTTTAAATTTTTGTAACTTTTTAATAATTTCTTTCTTATCTTATCCAATTTTCAATTTTAACTTTGCGTATCTTATGACTATTAAAAAGTTGTTTCCTTTATTAAAGTTTTAAATTTTAGACGAAACTATAATAATAAAAAAATATATGTAAGTAATAATACACCAAACGTATGTTATAGAAATAAAAAAATGGGTCGCCCTATAATTTGTTTCATTACATAGTCGATTGTTGCGAGATTTATTTTGAATTATAGCTATTTTTATTCGATAATTCGATACAGTTTTATATAAATCGTGACCAGTTCTAAGCGCTAATCCAGTTCGAAACGGCTAAGTAAAGTTACACCATAAAAAAAAACCATACGATTTTTTTACTCTACATTTCGGTGCAATTTAAACGCAATCTACAGTTATAATAAAATAAATTATGACCACCATATGATAAATCTGCAAAAATTTGATGGATGAGTACGCCATTAAAAAACATTCGATAGATTTTATAACTAAAAGCGCGATGATTAATAATGACAATAAAATAAATGGGTTAGATCCGGGTTTGTAAAAAAAATAGAAAATAGTTCGCGAGTAGGTACAAGCTATATACAAACGTTGTTAGAATTCTATAGAATAATAGGTTTCGACATTTCATTGATGGATAATTCTATAGGTCGCGTTAATTATGGCGAACAGTAAAAAATTTAATTAATGCCCCTATATATTCCAACTTTGTTTCATTAATGTAATTGCGCTTATAAAATATTTTTCAGGCTTATCAACTTGATTAACCTTAATTATCTTGATTTGGTGTTTTACTGCCGCTATTGATTATTATTATTTTTTTATATTAACCTTGATAAAAAATAAATAATACGCACCTCGCACCTTTTATTGTAGGTCAAATTTTAGATACCTACATAAAATCTTGTTTGTTCTAAATCAATCTTGAAGCGTAAAAATTTGCACAAGATACTTCCCGTTTAATTACAATTTTTTAAGTATTAAGTCAGCGATGAAGAAAAGAAGACCTTGAGTTCTGTACCCTTTTATGCATTTCATGAAACTATAATTAAAGTTGTAACCTTATCTGAACTAATAAACCTGTGTCGAAAAGTTGAGTACTCAACATAATTCGCATACATACCATAATCATTAGTGACTCCGCATTCTTTTCAGTTAGGACTCTTATTTCCCAACAGATTGTATATCTGTAATTGTGAACTCATTATGAGTTTGTTTTACAAATGGAATGATCTCATTTCGTGAACCTCCACCTTGTCTTGTGCAATTTCGTTTTGTAATTAATATATTGTACTGCGGCTATATTCGATGATCTAATTGATAAATTCAAGCAGCCTCTTTTGCACAATCGTATATTAATTGCTTTTTAGTAAAAATTAAAAAAAAAATGGAAACGTTTAAAAAGATATAAATTATCTTTTTGTTGGGAGTATATCAAAAATTTAAAATTCCAAGTTGTCTCGTTATCTTTGATTTAATTAAGATTACAAAAAAACGGGCTTTCTAAAAGTGGAACGGTTTGATTTATTCGGTTATTAGTAATTCAAACCAAAACTTGATTTATTGCTAATTTTATATTATATATAATAATGGCGGATATAATATTTTAGTATTTCTATAAAAAATGTCGATAAAGAAAAATTTAAAGATATTTTTGTATGTTTTGTTCAGAATTGAACTGATCAGACTCACTCAATTCTCAATCTCATTATTATTTTAGTTGGGGTTGCAATGATTAGGAGTTTTCTCATAATCTAAAAATATTTGAAATGATGACACAAGAGAAAAAGGATTTTTTCAATGTATAAAAAATACTTAAGGATAAACATATTTCCCAAACTTTATTAGAATTACATAATTTTAATAGTTTTGTATTAAAAACAGAAAATGGAAGATAGTGAGAAGATAGAGTATAATCGATTTGATAAAGACATAAACATAAATCCAAAAATTTCTTTTACTTTTCAAGAACAATATCAATTAATGTGTTTATAAGGAAATAAAATATTTTAATAAGCGCTTACAAAGTACTTAAATTTGACAGAAATTTGCATTCCGCGATTAACAGTGATTTATTTCTATTTAGCAATAAATTTTTCAAGAACACGGAAATTAATTAAAAAAAATATTTCATCTGGAATGATAATTAAAAAATAAAAAATATATAAATAAATAAAAACAAAATTTATAATCACGCACGCATTTAATTAAACATTCAGAAAGTAATTGCATAAAACAAATAATTTTAAGTATTTACTTTGGGTTTTCTAGTTCAAAATTAACTGTACTATTACAAATTAAATTTATTGATGCAGAACTAATTATTATTAATTAAATTGAAGTAGATTTAGTATAAAATGATGGTATAACCCATACAAAGTTGTAATTAACATGTTTTTATTTTTAAATTTTTATGTTTATAAAATATTGAAAAAAATTGATTACAACTTTGTTTGGGTAATTCATTCAAATTATAAAAAATATCACGTGTTTATGTTTTTTTTTTTGCATTGAATCCATGCAATCTATTCATACTTATAATTATAAAAAATTAAAATGATAAAGTGTCGTCGGTGTATAGTACAATGTTTAATTGGCCAGGTGGCGTGGCACATTCCACCTTGCACAGTGTACTTGTCGGACATTGCCGGATTTTATTTATAACGAGCACCAGGAACACGTGCGCTTCATTGTTTGTAAAGATTTACGAGTACCGTGGAAGTGAACACATCGCATTGTCAGAAGCTTTCGCCGCACAATACGCTAATTAATCGGCAACATAACTAACAGCGGCTCTGCCAATAGTTAAATTTTGTCATGATTTATTTTCTATAACGGTACCAAAAACCTATACATTTCATATTTACAGGAAAATATATTGCTATTAATAATACATTTAAATATTAAAAAGAACCCCAGCGTAACATAATTTTTTACCAGGCGCATTCACCATAAACAATGCCCAATCAACTTTTTCAAATTTAAAAATAAAATTCACACAAACGCCTTTCTAAACATCTGTATTGTAGCAGCGCCACCTAAACGATTATCTTGTGTACTAAACGAAGAATTAGATGGAAGCTTTTCAAAAAATTTGTTATTCATTTCTTCGATTAAAATTACTTATAACTTTATTTTTATAATAATTTATTAAATTTTCTTTAAATAATAGCAATAATGAATCTGATCCGATCTAATTATAAGAATAATTATGATTACGTTATTTTATTTGTTTAGATAAAATAAATATTATTGATGTGAATTCCAATTAAAATATTTTAAATTGCAGTAATTATTTTGTAAAAGTCGTTAATGGTTATATTATGTAGTAAAGTTTAGTAGAAAAAGGAGCTCTGGCGACTTAATAATAAAAGGGAACTATTCACCGCTTGATTATTATGCAACTTTAATTGCTGCGAGGGAAGATTTATGCTACTCTTATCATAAACCTACAATTTCACCATTATTTACTACAAGAATTTTCCAAATATGTACATCCTTATTGCAATTTGTATTTTAACAACAAGAATTTAATAGGGTTGTTGCATGACAAAAAATTTCCACTTTTTTTTAATTGAATTGGTAGAAAATCATGAAATATTAAAAATATAATCGATATTTCATTTGATTTTTCTTCTTTCTAAACGAATTTTTGTGAAAGCGAAAGTGAGTAATTTTTGAATTTTTTTTTGCCCGCGCTAAACGCCGCTGATTTGGGCGCGCGTGACGTCAGAGTTCTATTGCGAATGTATACTGTTATATACAAAATAAACATAATAACAAAAAACTTAACAGATCGTTGTTGCAATAAAAGTATAAAATGAGTAAAAACTTTTTCGTAGTGGCTTTGTAAAAGCTGATTCAAGAAATTTGCCTAAAGTAAAACCTTTTTGTTTTTCAACTTTTGTCATTTGGATAGATATAAATTAAAGTTCCTCGTTCAGATGGAATTTGAAAATAATTGTGTTCATTTTCAACAAAATTTTCATTCTAAAAAAAAAAAGAAATTTAAAATCTAAGAAAGCGAAAAGGCAAAATATCACGATGTTTGTTTTTTTTGACACCAGAGTTCTAATCATAATCATTTGATTATTTTTGAAAGTTTTATTGGAAATTTTGAAAGGTAAATGTATATTCAAATATATTATTAATAAATTATATCACTTAAATCATTTTAATTGAAAGAAAACGCTGTTTCCATGCACTGCTTTAACATAATTGCAAATTAATTAAAGTAAAATGTATTTCATATTCATTAATAAGAATTTATTAATGTATAAAAGGTTTCACTTGAATCCATTTAACCACATTTTTATCCGTTTTTAATTAAATTCATGAGAAATAAGTCACCAGAACTGGCTCGCACTAATTAATACTAAATAAAATCCAATTCTTTTCGAACTAATTAATAAAAAATACCTTTAAGATCATTTGGTTTTTTCTTATAAATCAACAATTAACCGCCCACTGTTCTACAAATTATTCAAAACATAATCTGTTCATTATGGGTATCCGAATTCAAGTTATTATCTTAATGCGTCGATCAATACATGTCATTTAAGAAGAAAAAAGTTATACTCATTGTTTGAAGTTAATGTACGGGCTATAAAATTTAATTAAAATCAGATACGCACTTTAATCTATAATGTTGCTATTATTAAAAAAATTAAATTAAAAATACTTTGTATGTTATGAGCTATAATTTTTAGCAGATACAATCTTCGTAATTCTGCTTATATGTACTCATACGGTTTACTTAATGATAATAATTATATTGTGTTTTAAGTTTATGTTATTAAATTGAGTTTGTTATGTGGATAAATTTATTCTAATTAGAATGAAGTTGGAAGAGAAAAATCTAGAATTTCAAATTTTTTTCATGGACGAACAAAGAAAAACGGCTAAAACTAGAAGTGACCAAATGACTCAAAATTTTGAGAGAATACTTTCAGTACAATACATAATCAAATTTGAAATTTTAGATTAGATCCTACTAACTTTTTCCGAATTGAAATGGTTCAAACAGAAGTGAAATTAATATTTTTGAGATGGAATTAGTCATTTTTGTAAATTGTAGCTTGATTTGTATGGATCGGTTGTAACTGTGTAGTGCATTTAATATTCGATGAAGCGACGAACCCAAAATGCATTGTTAGAATAAATAAAATGTGTGTTAAGTGTATCAATGCGGTGGGATCAATCGTGTTGAACTCGAAATAAAAAAAAGAGCAAAATAAATTTAATTTTATGAGATGAATATAAAAGACTTGAACAGAGTTTTATTTATGTTTTTATTTATCGTGTTTATCCAAAATTAACACAGTAAATGTTCATATTTATTTTGTGTACAAATGTATGTTGATTGTTATATTTTAAAGTGTTTATTTATTTATTTATTTAATTAATTTAGGTGCATATGTGTGGGCTGATTGTTGAATTGTAAAGAGCTCATTGTGTGTATTTAAAAGAAACTGGTTCAAATCTTCCTTGTCTAAACGAGATGCAGAAATTCCTGCTGAGAAATGCGCGTAGTATTGCGTAATGCTTAACAGCACCTGCATCTAGACCAGAATGATGTAAGAAACGCGTATTCAGATTTATGCAGGAAGTTATAATGACACTAACCTAATATAAACATTCTACACTGTGGTAAGGAAATTGGTATTTGCATATTTTGCCATTAGACCACATGCATTTACACATTTGTAAAGTTCTTAATGTGTGGGGATACTTTATAATTTTAATTGCTTAGTTCTTCTCGATGTGAACTAGAAATTGTAAATTCATTTTTTTTAGTCAAAATATTTACAGTTTTCTCTTTCGTTTTTTTTTTCATATTAAAAACTTCCCA
Source organism: Coproporus ventriculus (assembly GCA_027574865.2). Lineage (NCBI taxonomy): Eukaryota > Metazoa > Arthropoda > Insecta > Coleoptera > Staphylinidae > Coproporus > Coproporus ventriculus. The sequence continues at coordinate 6,584 of JAODAH020022204.1, forward strand.
ATTTTTTTATAGTGACTTTTTTTATAAGTACAGATGATTAAAATTTTCATATAATTTTTAAAAGTGTCTAATATTCTGTTTGTTTGAATTATTAAGTTAATTATGTACGAAATAAAAAAGTAGATAATCAATAGCATGACGAGATGATGTCAATAAACTCAAACAAAAAAGAAATAAACTTCACAATAAATTGATTAGTCATTGGGATGTACAGTAAAATTAGTTTCACATTTAAAAAAGAAGTGTATAACTTTCTTATTTCTAATTACACAATAAAAGTCGCATTACCACTTTTACATATACACAATTCAATGTCATGTAATTTTGTTGTTTTCCTATTTTTTTCTTCTTTCTTTAGATAACAAGAAATATTTTGCATTCAATAAATAATTACGCTTTTATTTAATTTAATATTAGAAATACATAAATAATTTAAATATTTTCAATAAAATAAGAAGAATTTTAAATTTCTACCCAAAGTCACCTTATTTCATAGCAAAATCTCTTAATTATTCTTGCATACCATTTGAGAACTGACAATTGTCAATTACCACCACATATTATTTTTATTATTATATATTAAAATAATTTGGAGGTGACATCTGTCTATATTCTACGAGTTTAATAAAAGTTTAAAATTGAACTAACTTAAACATCTATAGATTTAGTTTCACTACCATTCGCTAGTATAGAAATAAATAAATAAAAAGATTTATTTATTTCAGAATAATTAGGTGGCATTGGAAGTCTCAATACAAGTGACCTTATTCCTAGTAAAATCTTGCAATTATTAATAATATTCTATGACGAATCGGTTTCATTTTTTAAACTTTTTTTTTTCAAAATACCATTCTTATAATTTGTTCAAGTTGAACAAAAAAAGGAACAAATAAATCATTGTTAACTTGTCACGATACAACAAAAATAAATTGCTGGATATTTTTTGCAAAGTAAAAAAAAAAAGAGAAAGCAATGCAGTTTTGTGTGAAATTCAAATTAATAGCCGCCGTTTAATTAATGAAGCAGATAACCGAATTAATTAATTCACAATAAAATTTTTTGAATAAATTAAGATCCGGTGTATGTTGTTTGGCAAAAACACTTCCGGATTCCAATTAACATCATTCTAATTTTTTTTTTCCAAACAAAATTGAAAATCGATCATTATAAAATAAAGGTGTTATATTTCTATCTTTATTTTAAATAAATTTCATTTCCGCAAAAATTAAAAATTTTTAATGTGATGTTTATAAATATTTATAAAATTTTATGGCCTATAAAATTGTAACAAACTTACGCAAGTATGGGGAGTGCAACTTATTTTCGTTGTAATATCCTGTTGATGAGGTTTATTAGGACAAAATAAATTATGAGTTATTAAGTTTTGCCTTAAGCAAATGTAGAATATATTTTATTTTTTAATTAATTACTTCAGAAGTTTACCATTAATATTTAAATAGATGTAACTTATTGCTAGTAGAACGACAAAAATGATTAAAAATATGATTGAAGAAATTATAACTTTAAAATGTATTTTACGTTAAAACTGCTCGAATTTCTCAACTCACCGAAAATCGTTCAGCTCTCCTGACCTGTAACAAAAGTAAAGCGTCATTAAGCAACTTAAAAAGAGATTAATCATCACGTGTTTACAAATTCATAGAAAATCGTGACATTTCTTAAGATTGAGTTTGTATGCATTGCCTTAAAGCTATATCAATTTCTATTATTATATAAATACGAAAATGGTGCGGAATAAAATAAACTGCAAATTATTATAGTTTCCTGTTATTTATTGCTGAAAAAAAAAGCAATAAGTGATGATAACATCAAACATCATAGTAAGAAGAAATTTATTGGATGAGAAATTAAATGTAATACCTTTTTTGGTTGTATTTACCTTTAACTTTAAGATCTAAGAAATTTAAAAAAATCAAAGAAAAAATTTATTTACATATTTTATTGGGAAAATGAAAGTAGTAAGTAAATACTTATAAGGTTTATAAAATTTAACTTTCATTAAATATATATATTTTATGTGTTTTAACACATTAATAGAGGAAATTCTATTTTAAAATATGTTGCAATAAAATTACAAATATACAGTCATATGATATTTAGATGGAAATGCGTGAAGATGCATCGAAATCAGTTTCTTTTACTAGTAATATACATTTCTTTTAATTTGGAAAAATAAATAATATTGGAATTAATAAAACTTTTTATTAGAAAATCTGGAAATTTATGTGGAAATAATTATAAAAAAAGGAACGCAAAAAATATTAAAAAATGATTTAGATATGAAAATAAAAAAAATGAAAATGGTCCAAATAAAGGTGAAACCTACAGAGCAAAGAATTTTTAATCAATTCTTGAGTCTACATTTTTGGTATTTACTAATTATTTTCCTAGTTCTTGTTTCAATACATCATTCTGATAATTGCTTTGTGTTTTATCATATGTATCAAGTAATACCGTTTAGCGAATTAATGTCTAGTAACACAATATGGAGGTGCAGTAATTATTATAACAGATATACAGTGTATCTGTAGTGAAAATCACGGCACAGAAACATAAAAAGAATATGCAGCATTACATTTATGAATACAAGCAAATCACTTGTTGCAATCATAATAAAATATAGATGAACAATGGGAACGAGTTATTAGAACAATTCTTTACATGTTTCCTACTGTGTTTTTATTTTATGAAAACCAGTGTGGGTGGCATCCATTCTTCTCTACCCACTTTTGTTTCTTCTATAGGATACATTGAACAAATTTGTTCGCGCTACAAATTTGATATATAGCTTGATATTAAATTTTATATTTATAGTTTAGAAATGGTATCTCCGATACAAGTACAATATCCTCCATCAAAAATATAAAAATTATCCTGCTAGGGTGTGAAAATAAGGGCTTTTTAGTTTTTTTTTGCGACTTTTGGTCGATAAAAAATTCTGAAAAAAATGCGTTAGTCAAGATTTTTTTGAATTTTTAATTTTGTTTCTGATTTATTATGTAACATTCAACAAATATCGTAACACTTTCACTATTTAGAACATGCCGTGAAAAAATTAATTTGGAAAAATAATAAAATACAAGCTATTAATCTTAAGAAGAAAAACATGGTCACTTGACATTTGTGTGGATGCATTTCCCTCCCTGCATCAACCTTATATGTTAGACACGCATTGTTAATAAACATTCCTAACGTAACAAATCGTCAATCATCATTTCATTAGAGTATCATTCATTAATCGTCAGATAAATAAATGGGTCGACATCGCGGATCTTAATTATCGTAAAACCAACTTGAATTATATCCACAACCGAAACATATTTCATAATCATTCTCTTCTGCAAATAATAAGATTACGTAGCATATTTACACCAATCAGTAGTTAATCACTAATAAGCCCCAGAAGGTACAATTAAAATTCGGCGCGAGCGGTTTTTTTTCATTTCGACAGAATTAATAATTTTTTTTAAATAAATTTCTTTGGTTAAATAGGACGAATGTGTATTTGTATTGAAAATAATTAAGTGGATAAACGCATCATAAAATGTTTAATAGACCATTCTACATAGATGGAACGAGATTTTTTTGTTCGCACCATCGTGCTTTAAAGTTTATTGAGTCGTTGGATTTTATTATTTATATAAAAGCCTTCTTATAGGGCTATAAACTTAATTCTAATGACGATTGCATGAGTTATCTTATCTTGATAGAGGAATTATGTGATCCCAGCTATTAAGTCAAACCAATAGTTGGGAGCGCGCTTTCACATTCCGTATTTTTGCGTTCATGTAAAATCGCTTTGTCATCTACAAAACCTGAAGCTGATTTCTTCTCTTTACTTTGTATATTGTTACAATGACAATTTAATATGAAGAATTCTAGGTAGATACTAAAAAAATCCTTTAGATTAAATGTTTTCTTTATGTTGCGATTATTTTATAAATAAAAAATTCAATTTCTTTAATTATTTCTATCAATCCAGTAAATTAATTGAACTTTGTTCAAAATGAAAACATGAAACGGAATTTTTAACCATTTTCATATCAGAAAACCTTAACATAACGAGTAAAGCTCTCAAAATAAGGAAATTTTTCACTTATTCATTGGAATGACGGATATATTTATTTGTTTTTATTTTATTTTTTGCAATAAAAATAATTATTTTGCAGGCTTCCTCTTATAAATCATTTTATCTCAAGTAATCGATTGATTAATATCATGTCACATAATGAAAACCGGTTTAATTTTAATAAAAGTAGATTAACCAGTTAAAA